>CAUHTR010001743.1:0-71224 GCA_959609185.1 Schmidtea polychroa | reverse complement strand
CAGTGCTCTTCAACCTTCGCAGTCGTCGGAACCCTTCCAAAAACTTTCGCAGTCGTCGGAACCCTTCCAATAAAAATTTCCCCATGTATATGTGGGCATGTATATATGTATTCAATTGGGGTTGTCGATGTGGTAATTTATAAAAAAATAATGCACTTTATAATATAAAATTATTTTATTTAAATAATTAATGGCAAAAATATAAAGTTTAACATAAAAAAAATAGAAATTTGATATTAAATGGTACTTTTAAATGATATTAAATACACGTCAAATTTCACATACGTATCACAAAACCAAGGTAACTCCCGCATCCTATGATTATAAATTTATTTTTAGAAACTATATTCAAATTTCAAAGGATTATATATTGAAATTTAAAGAAAAAATCGAATTATTCTCAAATATTTTTGATAATTTATACTTTTCTTACATTTTAGTAAATAAAAAAATTTCAATGTCATTGTAGCATTTCATAAATTTTCAAGGCGTAAAATTTTACAACAGAAAATTTTCAATGTATAAAATATAAATTATTATATGTTTATTTATATTGAAAACTTTTTTTATAAGAAATCATAAAATTTGTTCGCGGAACCCATAATTTTTTATACGGAACCCAAGGGTTCCGCGGAACCCAGGTTGAAGAACACTGGTATAGTCGAAAATTCTTTCATTAAATACATTATTTGCAGCAAAAGGCTTAAATATTCATTTTATTGTTTTAAATAATAAATGCTGCTACCAAGCAATCATCATTTTATACATAATATATATTGTAACAAACTACTTTAGGATAATTAAATGATGATCTGTGACCAGGGCCGGATCTATGGGTGGAGCGAGGGAGCGACCGCACCAGGCGCCAGAATCACACTGAAAAAAAGGCGCCTTTTCGATCATATTGAAGAATAATTATTCTCAACAAAACTATCATACTGACTGTTATTATAACACGTATTTCTACATAATAATCTATATTTTGATAAATTTGCATTTTTGAGCGCTTTTCCTCTATATATATATATATATATATTATTACAATAATGTTAAATTTTTATTGAACAAAATTCAAATTTTTTCACATTGCTTTGAAACTGTCTCTTTATTGGCGAAAAATCAAATTTGACTTTAACAATATAGGCGCCTTTTCAAGAAGTTTGCTCCAGGCGCCAAAATAGTACCATCCGGTACTGTCTGTGACTATATGATTTTAGGGGGGTCATTTATAAAATTTCCAATTTATATTTTTGGATATAAAGTAATCATAAAATATTTGTTAACAAGCTAATTTAGAATAATTAAATGATGATTTGTGACTATATCATTTTAGGGGGTCATTTATAAAATTTCCAATTTATATTTTTATGAACAGTAAGAATTTGTAGTTCAGAGTCGTAGATTATATTTTTATAAGTTGTAATTTATTTGATGAGCTGGTCGCCCATATTTTAAGAATAATATGCATTTGTGGATTATAATTTTTAATTACAACATGGGTTTATAATTTAATAATAATATACATCTATAGATCATATTTCTAAGTACCATATGAATTTACAGTTTATAATTTAAGATTAGTAGGACTTTATAAATCATATTTTTAAGTACCATATGAATTTAAAGTTTATAATTTAAGACGGATATGCCTTTATAGATTATATTTTTAAATACAATATAAATTATAGTTTATAATTTAAGAAATAATATATCTTTATAAATTATATTTTTAAGTACAATATAAATTTATAGATTATAATTTAAGGAATAATACACATTGAAAAATTATATTTCTAATATAACATGATAGTTTGGTTTATAATTTATATTTTTATAAGTTATAATTTATAAGACATTGGATTTATAATTTATGTAAGTTAGCAATTGGTACTTCTATGAGGTCAATTTTATGGTCTACACATTTATCACCATTTATGGTTTATAATTGTAGGTTAATGAATTGTTTGATTTATAAGTTAAGTTTTACCCATTTACCTTTACTATTACTGTTAATCCCAAAGAAAAATCTTTACGTTATTTCGAGAAAATTCATTTATAACTGAGGTTTGACAAACGTAGAGTTGGGTTAATGACATCGATTATACAGTGCTTATTACAACACTATGGTGAGGAATAGCACACACGTATAACCTTGATTTGACAGATCTCTCACAACTAAGGAGTGTAATAGTTGGTAATTTTAACTGGTTGTTTTCTGATTTGACTTGGATTTACTCGCCGAACTTTACTCTATTATCAACTGAATAAATTCTTGCTGCTTCACTTTATTTCTGTTTATTTCTTTAATTTCTCCGCTTCAATTTTATTCAAATTCTCTAAATAAATTAAATATTATATCTCCAAATTATTTCCCAAATTTCCTTTAACTGGTTCTTCCGAAATTGTTCTCTGAATTGTTCCTTTTAATTTTTCTTCTGGCTGCTTCTGCCGTGCTTCCTCTTTTTATACCTCGTCACTTTGTGGCACTTCAGTTTATCTTCAATTTCCTATTTTTCCTCCAACATGATTTCCCAATTTTCCTTGCAACCGAGTTATCTTTGACAGCTGTAGAGATATTTTCTGATTTTTCCCTTTTGCGGCTCCGGCCTGTTTTTGTTTTTTTTCCGTTATCTCTGACAAACTGTCGAGATAAGAAAATTGTTGTTTTTTCTATTTTCCCGAGTTCGAAATTCCTTTTCCTTTTTGTACTAATTAATTAGTACTGACCTTTGTTTTTGTTTTCATGTCTGATTTCTTTAGTTTCATTCCTCTTTCTCATTTATCATCTCTCTTTACTTCCGTCTTCTTTTCTGAGTTCCCATAGATCGCCCCGTCTGTCATGACGATCTTCCCCCAAGTAATTTTATTTATTTACTTATAAATTTGTTATTTAGGTTATCCTCAACAAAACGGTATACAGCTAGCGGCAATTGATGAATTTGATAAAAGGTTGGAAATTGAATCATGTCAGCGATATAATGAAGAA
This sequence comes from Schmidtea polychroa, assembly GCA_959609185.1. Taxonomy (NCBI): domain Eukaryota; kingdom Metazoa; phylum Platyhelminthes; order Tricladida; family Dugesiidae; genus Schmidtea; species Schmidtea polychroa. The sequence continues at coordinate 68,238 of CAUHTR010001743.1, read as the reverse complement.
AATTATTAAACAAAGAATGACTCGTAAGAGGAGCAAGATCTTTTTGACAACGAAGGTTTATATAGCAAATAGAAATAGCGATAGTCAGTCAACAAAAAAATGACTTCTAAATTATCCAGAAATGTGTAACTTAAATAAAGTAAAATTTTCTTTCACAATCTATGAAAATTTACAACAAGTCAAAAGATATAAAACCAGGGCCGTAACAAAGCATTATTGAGCCCTGTGCGGTTCATATATCTGGCGCCCCCAAACACGCGAATTCAAAACAGCCTACTATAATAATTATAATGTTCATGATAAGATTATTAACTATGTATTCATCTCCAGCTATTATAATAGTTAGCAATGCCCTTAGAATTCTGTAGCTAATTGAAAAAATGACAGGAACCAATTTTGTTGACTTACAAAACACACACCTACAAAGGCATGCTAATGGATCGGTACAACCAGTAATGTTAAAGATAGGCTAGCTAGATTGTCGATTTTTTTCGTGCCTGTCATTTGACAAATTTTTTTATTTTTTGGTAACATTACGGCACTGTATAAAACTAAACTCTTTCTCATCATTTAAACAAATTATCTCATAATTAGATAAAATTTAAAATAAGTCTTCCAATTGTGTAGAAAATAAAGCAAATTAATACCAGGGCAAGAGAATATTTATAAATAAATTCAAATAATTAAAAACTAGTGAACTAAATTTTTTACAAAATAATTTTCGGTAACAAATTTAATTGCAAATATAATTAATTTATTTGAAACGCGTAATTATGTAAAAAAATAATAATAATAATGATAAAAAAATGAATAAATTAATTTAACTAATATTTTTAATTTAGACATTTCTTAATAGATTACTGTCAAATATTTGTACAAATTCTGACAAATAAAATACAAATAAAATTTTCAAAATTCTTTTGAATGAGACAATTCAAATCGAATAATAATAATAGTAATAATAATAATTATTTAATAAAAAATTCGCCTGATAGTTTTCTAGCTTAATCGAATGAAAAATTTTAATAAACCTATTTTACATATTATTTATTTCTTCATTCAATTCGTTTTGTTTCGGTTTCAATAAATCATTTGCGGTGGGTCCAATATTGAAAGTCGACGTAGTAGTGATTGACATTAAACGGCTATTCTCAATAGTTCTCAGATCGAAATCTTGATTAAGGTAATTTTTCTCAATACTCTCTTCACAGGTCAACCAATCGTCAACTATTTCAACTATTTCCGTATTAAAACTGTCGGTTTTAGGTCTATAAAAATAAGCTATGTTATTTGGGATTTCGTTGAAATTGTTCTCAATCTCATCTACAATTGATTCATTGGTTTCTTTTAAAAGACTTTTAGGATTAATTTCGGAGCACTCATTGAAACAAGTTTCCTTTGATCCGATGAGGAAAACATCACTGACAAGTGGCGATCGAAAACTGACGGATTTATTTGACGTGTTGCTATCGTAATTGGGCGAAAATAAAATCAGAGATTGATCAATTATTGGAGAGATTTGTAGAGATTCAATTATTCGTTCTGATGGGTCAATGGTTTCTTCTAATAGACTATTGTTGACATTGGATAATTGATATTGATTACAATAATTCGGTTCCTTTATTGATCATTTCCGATGAATGATTGTCTTTGAGAATATCTTCCTCCTCAAATATCAAATTCGGATGCTCTGACTCTGTGTCATTCCAAATATCAACAGATTCTTGGACTTTTGAACTCTCTGTTTCTATGTACTCACTACTAACTTTATCTCCAGATTCCCTGAAATATTCTAACTCTTTCTCGACTTTCTCATTAAATTCCCCATCGCATTTACAATCGATTGACATAAGTTGTGGAGATCTTGTTGAGATTTGTTCAACATTTTCTATTATTTCAGTAAACTGAATTTCAACACTCTTTGAATCTAATGCTGTCGTATTGCAGGATTGATCTATTTTGTCTAATTCTGTTTGACATTCTTGGGATTTTAATGGAATAACGGAGGTTGGCGGATGGAACGCACTATTGTCAAATTTTTTCCTAGAATTGTTTATTAACGTAGCATAGTCTATAACCGGTAAATCGTTTGCTTTTGTTTGAATGTATTCGTCTTTCTGTTTGGAATTCGGATTCTTTTTTGAACTCTCTCTAAAAAGGCTTATTACATTCGAATCTAACAAATTACATTTTCTAGTTGAAATTTTATCTGTTTCATAATTGGTTTTTGTTTGATTAAATTTTCGTTTTCTATTTTCCGTGTGACTTCTCATCGGTGAAGTTTCGCATCGGGTTAGTCTTGGATCATCTATCTTTTTAATTTCAAATTTCTCCAATGGAACTTTTACAGAATTGTCTGGAGAAATATTGGAGTTTCTCGACAATAACTGTTTATCCTTTACAAAACTGTCTAAGTAAATACATTTAGTATTTTGTTTATTCGACTCATTGGTTTTCACTTGTAAATAATTCGTATGGTTTTGGGATTTAGTCTTGGATTTCAGTTCTTTGAGAATAGATTTGGAAAGTTGAGAAATTGTGTTCGATTGGTTTATGTTTTGTTCGATTAGTTTCGCGGATTTTGTCGATCCAGACGATGTGACGTCTTTGAATGATGTTTTTGTTTCGAATTTAGGCATTGTTTCACTGAAATTCATTGAATTAGTTGAACAATATTCTGAGGATTTGGATTTTTGTATATCACTGTGATTATTTGTCGGATTAAATTCTCTTTTTTGATTCTCAAAATTATCAAGTTGGGTTTTTGCTCTTTCTACTTGAAAATAGTTGTATATATCATATTGTTTTAATTGATATTGAGAAAGAGATGACATGTCGGCAGATATTTTTTTAATTTCAAGATTTTCTTTCGTGAGTATTTGTTTGTTTGAATGAGACATTTCAAAATAATTATTAGTTGAATTGAGTTGAGCTCCTTTTTGATGATTTGGTAAATGTATTTTATGATGAATACTACATCGTTTTTCAATTTTACTGTTTGATGGGATTTTGTATCTGTTTTGGGAATTTAAAAGTAATACGTCAGTTTGTTTATTATTAACATTTTCCATTTGAAATTTCATGAAATTGTGCAATTCCTGATCTACAATTCCATCATCTTTTTTAGTTTCTAAATTTCTAAAAAGCTCATGAACAAACACGCTCGGATATTTAATTTCATTGGTTACTCTATCTGAATTCTTATTGGTTGAATCGTCTATTATATCATTATCTATAATCGTTTTTACTTTTATATTTGTATTATTTAAAATTCGATTTTCCCCTCGAAATCCTTCACATAAGATATCTGTAGATTTTCCTATTTGTTTTGAGGATGAATTATTAACGAATTTCCCCGTTAATTCAGGTATATAAAACGATTTTGAATCAAAAGAACTGCCGAAATTATATTTGTTATTTGGTATATCATCTGATTGTAAGTTGAATTGAACTTTCTTGTTGATTAATTTATGCGAATAATTCGTCACATTGTTTAATTGATTAAAATCATTAATAATTTTTATTAATTCCAAGGGGATTTTATTTCCGATAGTATTGAGATTAGTTTTTTGAAAAAATGGTACTTCTTTTTGTAAATTTGGAAAATCCAAATACCGACCCATAGATGAAGCTTTGAAATATTTTCCCCAGCGAGAAATATCTGAATTTAAACCATCTATAACAAAGTCAATTAATCCGTTCTCGTGGTTGATCAAGAACGATTTTAGATGTTCCAACCTGAAATAAGTGAAATCTTTAATCGCCATTTCAAGATGGGAAATATTTTTTATGATGTTTATGTAATACTCGGGAAAGAAAAATATCAGCTCGTATTTCTGGAATTGTTCATAAAATGAATAATTCTTATATAACTCAATGTCACCGTACGTAAAGCCGAAAATCATTTCAAAAATAACCATTGAACAACTAAAATAATCGGCATGGAAATCGGAGTCTTTAAATTTTGCTGAAAATTTTGACAAAGATTTCTCTTTCAAATATAGTGCTCGGATATGAGGTTCTATATAATAATAATTCCCATTGCATCTAATGCGTTTTAATGGATTTCTGTATGATAAAAAGTCCATATCGCACCCAAAGTCAATTATTGCTCTTGAGCAGTATTGGATTAATCGGAAATCTTTTCCCCATCCTAAATCGGTGATTTTCAAAATACCATTCTTTGATAATCGTATATTTCCTGGATTCAAATATTTGTGAATCATCCCCCGTTCGTGGAAAAAAGACAGTCCCACTAATAACTGTAGGAACACATTTTGTATGATGTTGATAAATTCCGGGAAATTCTCTTTGCTTTGATCCAAAGTACTATTGCAAGTGTAGAGAAGATGAACGAAATCATTTTCATTATTTATCTGCCCTTTGACAACTCGTTTATGAAGCAAATATATTACTAAGTCGAGACCAACAGAAGGATTGTATTCAAAGACATACCAAATCGACTGGAACCCATTATTGTCTATGACAATCTCTTCGATTAGTTTGTCAATATTCTTAGAGTTTAGCATCAGAATCTTCGCAGTTTCTTTCATGATTGACTCCGTTTCTCTTTTGGAATAAGAATTAAAAATATGCTTTACGACAACTGTCTTATTAGTTTGCCTTGACTTTGACAGAATACAACATCCGAAATTGTTGAAATCGACGATTTTAATTTCAGAAAACTTATTAACAATTTCGTTAATATTGAAAAAGTTATTTCGAAACAAATTTAACTTACTTCCATTTGGCAGGAATCTCAAATTGTCAATGTGGCCAAAGAATCGTTCTTCTTGAATGGAGAAATGGATCCGGTAATATTTAAGAAATCTATCTTTTCTCTCGTTAAAATTCGCTTTGGAATTATCAAAATCGTAGGAAAATGAATTTGTGTTGGCCTTCAAAACGTCGAGATTCATTTGGATGAACATGACGCGAAAAAATATTATTCCAAAAAGGGATAATTTGGATTTTAAATTTTCATGAAAAAATTATCGATGGAGACCTCCTATGTATATTGTCAATCGAATTTCTGCTAGTAAACCTGTTGGGAATCAATTTTGACTATTAGAAATCAATAAGTAAATTTAATAAATGGAATTCTGATATTTAAATGTAACTTAATCTAGTAATCTACCAATGGACAATCATTAGCATCAACTCGAACAATAATAACTAACAGTGGCGGATCCATAGAGGGCGATCGCCCCTCCCCTTATATTATGTTAGACTAGTAATGTACATAAAACCTTGAATTTTTGATTATTTTAACAATTTATAACACAAAATCCTACTGGTCTGTTTTCTGTCATTCGTGTTCTCAGCCAGGTTTTTATTCTTCGCAGGGTTGAGAAGTGACGTTTAGCACTTGCAATACTTACAGGGCACGTTTTAATAATTTGCCTGCGGTTGCCACTAAAACCTAAAATCGCCCCCCTTACTAGATGGTCTGGATCCGCTCCTGATAATTAACACACAAAAGGCGCATAAAAGTAATAACCATGCAAATGGGTGTACAGAGAGAAGAAAAATAAATCGCTACACATAAACACGATGCACAAAATTTCTATAATGAAAAATACACATTTGCACGGAATAAAAACTTCTACACCAAACTCCAATGAGATATAATACAATTTGAAGCGTAAATTAACTTGATAAATAAATTTTTCACACATCAAGCGGAATTCATCCATTTTTTTATTAATTTTAAACAATTTTCAGAAAACTATTTATTTTATTTGTAGAAATATTTCAATTTAAACTAAGTTAGATTTATTATTTATTTAAAAAACAAATTAATAACCATAAATATGTAATTTTTTTACATATTTGGGCAAAAATTGACGACAATAAACAAAGTAATTTTTTAAATTCTTGAAATTATCTTTCCTCACCTCATTATCTAGTGCTTCTTTGAGGACATCAAATTTGCATGGGAAAAATATGGAACTGAATCTCAGGGCCGTGTCTGACGAGCGTTCATTACGTTCGAAGCACGCAAGCGGTCTAATTGAAATGGCAACAGTATCATATTCCTTTTTTGACATTGAAAGTGAAACTGCTGATTCTTAAAATATTCAGGAAGCGATTGAAGAATTTGCTGCTAAAAATCATGTAGAATCAATTTTTGATTGTGTTATACACATTACATATATATTGTATATATTGCTGCCACCTATCTTCTCATGTGACCATTTTCCATATTTTCAATATTTAAAAATTATGGATTTGATTGAATTTTTGGGTATCCTCAATAATTTTTCAGGATGGAAATAATCTTCACCACTTTCTATGGCTTTTATTAGCCGGAGTTATAATAATATTATATTTTTCAAAGTTAAAAATAAAATTTACACTTTATGTTTTCTTGTTCCGGTATTAGGAATAAACCGATTTCCGATTGGAAAATTCATAATTTGTAGTTTGGCATTTTTATTTATTTTGTTTTGTTGACATAATAGGCACTGAAATACCCATTCTTTTATGATTTTTCTCATGTAAAGCCATACAATCCTGGTTTGTTGGAATTGATATGTTGATGAAGAACCTAGGTGGTGTGGATTGTGGATTGCTGGGAAACCATTTTCCGTAACGGTACTGCGATTATAGGTCTCATACAGTCTGGGATTAAAGTGTCATAGTCGATATCATCAAGATTGAGATACCCAAACGAGGAAACGGATATGTCTTTCTCTGTTGGCTTGTGTCTCTTGAGTTCATCGACTATGTTATTTCGCAGAAATTTCTAGAAAGACAATCTGCTACAATGCTCTCTCTGTCAGCTATATATGTAATAGTGCAATTAAATTCAGAAATGTATGATATTTGTTTCTATTATCTAGGAGATGAGTTTTTCATGGTTATAACATGTAACAAAAGTTTGTGATCAGTGAATATGGTGAAGTTTCTTCCTTCCAAGATATGTGGGAAATGTTTGATAGAGATATAAACTGCTAAAAGTTCGCAGTCGAAAGTTAAATATTTCTGTTTTGCCACGTTGAGTTTTTTGGAATGGAATTCCAATGGTTTTGGTGTTGCTTGATTGATTTGGTGCAGAACAGCTCCAACTGCTATGTTTGATGCGTCAATAGTCAAGGTAATTGGAAGGTCTGGCTTTATGTATGCAAGTATTTGTATTTTTAATGGTGACTCTTAAGTTCGATCAAAAGAGTGCAAAGCTTCGTTGCTCCATTTAATGACTTCATTCTTTTCCGCATTTGACAGATTTATTATTGGCCCTAAGATTTCCGATATCTTAAATATTATTTTGTGGCAGTTGTTTATTGTACCTAGGAAGCTTCTGAGTTGAATCACTATTTTCGGTAGTTCAAAGTTTTTGATGCAATTTAACTTTTCTTGATAAAACGAACATTTTTTGTAGTTCAGTTGAAGTTTATTGGAATGTAATGTCTAAAAGATAAAAGTGCTCAGTGACATTTTGGGAACCTATTAAGATATCTTCTACATAGGCGACAGCAAAGTTGAATTTTCCAAGTATGTTGTCAATATATCTCTGGAAGGTTTGTGCTGTGTTCCTAAGTTCAAAAAGTATGTAAAGTATGTGTGATTACTGCAGTTTTGCAGACATCCGTGTAATTCATTGGAATTTGGTGATAGGCTTTCTGCAGGTCAATAGTGTGAGTAAAAGGGTGGTTTAAGTTTGTTGTAAAAGGGTGGTTTAAGTTTGTTATAATTAAATGTTTTATAACTGATTATAATTCGAATGTTGAAGGGTTTAGTATTTTGTGTTGTAGAGTGCAATGGAGTATTATGAGAAAATTGTAATTAAAATGTTAAAATATATATGATGTTATTATTCTAATGTTTGTTTTAATGGTTGCCGTCGCGGGGACTCATACGATCGGGTTCTTTCAAAATTTAAATGTTGGAAATTGATATTATATTGATTCATGTTAATTGTTGTAATATTAAATTATTAATAAACATTTTGTCGCTGAATTGTGTTTCTTTTGGATTTTAAGAAGTAATTTGCGGGGAATAATTTACAGAAGGATTTTCGGGGAATAATTCGGAGAGAGTCATTGGACGGCGTGTTTGAATTTGACCACAAGCTATCCGGGCAAGATATTTTTTGTACTTTGAAATTCGATTTTTAAAATAAATTGTTTAAAATGACGAGTAAAGTAAAAAGTGGAATGAAGACTCGGTGAAGTCGTCTATAAGGGTGTTGAATGTTGTGACAAAGTATGATGGGGGTTTGGATGTTGAGGAATGGTTGGAACGGGTTAGAATGGTGTGCGATGTGCAAGGCATTAAGGACACGAGACGCATTATGCCGTTATTGTTGGAAGGTCCGGCCTTCAGCGTGTATATGAATATGTCTGAGGAAGAACGAGACGTGAAAGGGGGTGTGGAATCGGCGTTGCGTAAAACATTTGGCATAAACAAATATACAGCGTATGAAATGTTTGTCAACTTGAAATGTGTGAGTGATAAGGTAGATTTGCATGCCATAAACTTAAAGAGATTAGCGAAGAGCGCGGGAATAGAATCGAAAGACGTGATCAAGTGTGCCTTTGTGTGTGGTCTGCCAAAATCTGTGTCGAATGCGATTAAGGCAATGCCCAACGAAGACAGTTTAACGTTGGAAGACGTTGTCGGAGTAGCGAAAGCGATAACGGCTACTGGGACGAGTGTGCAAAGCTGCGCGATCGTGCGTGACGACATGGTAAGAAGTGTCGTGTGTTACAACTGCGGAAAACAGGGGCATTTGGCACGAAATTGTTTTCGTAATCGGACTGGGTTTGTGCGGAAATGCCATATTTGCGGGAATGAGAATCATATGGCGAACGCGTGCGGCTGAACGTTATGGAATGCGGAAAACGCCAATTGATGAAAATGAACGCAACGTGCGGGGAAACGAGCAACGGAGTTCGCGTGCGCTGGCGGACGTCCGTGTGGACAGGTAAGCGCGAATAATGTAATGGAGGTGACGGTGGACGGCGTGCGGTGTAGGGCGTTGATTGACACAGGCTGTTCGCACACGTTGTTGAGAAATGGTGTGTCGAAAGAAGGTGATCATGAAACGTGTAGCGTGAGATTATTGCTTGCAAATGGAAAATGCGGGGAGAGTAGTGAAATGCGACGTGTTGTGTTGGACATGGTAGGTGAACGGATGAATGTGCAGTGTATAGTGTTGGCTGAGATGTTGAAAGGAATCGATATTATAGTGGGAATGGATGTATTGACGAAAATGGGCGGAATGCGTGTAACGTCAGAAGGTGTGAAGTTCGATAATGGGAAAAGTGTTGGTTGCGGCGTTAGGGCGGTGATGTCGGTCGAACATAAAATTAGTGATCCGGATTATGAGGCGTGGTTTGATGGAGATAAGTGGACGGTTAAATGGTTGTGGAACGAACGAGAACCGTTCTTGCATGAAAATGTTGCAAATTATGGGATATCGCAAGAAATGAAGAACAAATTCGATGAAGAAATTGATGCGTGGATAAAGGAAGGCATATTGGTGCAAACGGATGAAAACGTGGAAGGTATATTGCCGTTGATTGCTGTGGTGCAGCAGAAGAAAGACAAAGTGAGACCAGTGTTGAATTATAAATCGGTAAATAAGAGCGTGAGTAGTCACACAGGTGATGCGCAGGAATGCAGGTCTGAGTTGAGAAGATGGCGAAAAATGGGCGACAATGTGGCAGTGGTTGACTTAAAGCGAGCGTACTTGCAAATTCATGTTGAAGAGTCGCTATGGAAGTATCAGACAGTGTCACACAACAAAACGCGTTATCGACTTACGCGATTGGGATTCGGATTGAAGAGTGCGCCGAAAATAATGGATGGTATAGTGTCGTACGTTCTCAAGTTGAACTCGAAAGTTAATGAGAATACTTCACACTACGTTGATGACATAATTGTGAATTTGAATGGAATTGCGGAATGCGAAGTTGTGAATCATTTGAAGCAATTTGGATTAGTGACAAAGGATCACGAAGATGTCGATAACATGCGTATACTAGGGTTGCAGTTGCAAGGGAAGAAGGATGGCAAGCGATGGTGGGGGCGTGGTCCCTTGGGTGATTTGAAATGTGAAACGGAAAGTTGTTCGCGTCGAGATGTGTTTTCAATATGCGGAAAAGTCATAGGGCATTATCCTATATGTGGATCGTTGCGACTTGAGTGTAGCGTAATTAAAAGAAATATGAAGGGTACTAAATGGGATGATTATGCAGGCGACGAGACGAAACTGAGATATAAAAATGCTGCTGGAACGTATAGAACGTGAGGATCCAGCGCAGGGGGTATGGAGCGTAGATGGAAGTGGAAATGTTACAGTATATACGGATGCGAGCAGTGTTGCGATGGCGGTGTACGTGGAGCAAAAGGAAAAATGTGTGGAAGATGCAGTATGGCTTCGAAAAGTTGACGATGTGAAACACATAAACGTGGCTGAATTGGATGCCTTCATAAAAGGCGTGGCGATGGCAATTGAATGGAAATTCACCGATATAACTGTGAAATGCGATTCAACTTCGGTCGTGGCGTGGATTAAAGCTCTGTTGACAAAATCGAAAAAGGTGCACGTGAAGGGTATGCACGAATACTTGATAAAGCGAAGATTGGATATAATTGAGGAAATGATTACCGATTACGGTTTGAATGTTACTGTCGAATGGATTCCATCGGGAGCGAATAAGGCGGATGCATTGACGAGAGTGGGGCGTAATCGCGGAACGCATGCGTGCGCGAGTGTTGAAGTGGATCAAATAACATTAGAACATGAAAAACATCATTTTGGCGTTGATCGAACCATGTATTTTGTAAAAAAGAAATTTGACGTGGTTAAACGAAAGGACGTGGAGGCGGTCGTGAGAAATTGTTTTAAGTGTGCTACCGTTGATCCGCATGCGTGTAGAATGCCGAAAGGTGAGTTGAGCGTAGGTGGCACGTGGGTCAGGATAGCAGTGGATGTTGTGCATTTGGAGGGAAAGAAGTATTTGTCGGTAGTGGACTGCGGACCCGGGAGGTATGCAATATGGCATGAGTTGAAAGATGAAAGTGGACGAAGCGTGTTGAATGCGATAAGAAAGACCATGTTCGAAAGAGGGTTTTGCAGAGAATTACTTAGTGATAATGGAGGAGCGTTTAAAAGCGATGCATTGAGAAAATTTTGTGATGAATGGAAAGTGAAGCATATATATAGATGTGCGTATGAACCTTCTGGAAATGGAATTGTGGAACGTAACCACAGGACAATAAAAAGGATGGTGGCACGAACGCGGGGAACCGTGGAAGAAATGCTGTTTTGGTATAATGCGTCGCCGCGCGAGGGTCAAAATGAATGCTCCGTGCCATTTGCTTCCATATATGCATACGAGTTGAATGACGAAAATGTTGAAAGAGATCGGGACAATGAAACCAGTGGAAAGTTTCGAGTTGGTGATGTCGTTTATGTAAAGGGTGGTAATGCGTCTTGCATGGATGAGTGGAGAGAAGGTGTGGTAACAGATGTAAATTCGGCATGGAATGTTTCTGTTGATGGGGTATGTATGCATGTTAAAAATATACGAGCACGCAACGAAGAAGAGAGTGTGCATGCGTGACAAACTCGGGGGGATGTGAGTAAAAGGGTAATTTGAGTTTGTTGTAATTAAATGTTTTAGAACTGATTATGGTTCAAATGTTGAAAGGTTTAATGTTGTGTGTTGTAGAATGCAAAGTAGTATCATAAGAAAATTGGAAAACAAATGTATATATGAGCATGTTTGTTTTAATGGTTGCCATCGCGGGGACTCATGCGATCGAGTTCTAAAAACTATATAACATTAATTGAAATATTGATCCAACAATTGTTATAAAAAAGTTTGATAATTAATAAACGTTGTTGTTGAATTGTAATTTTCCTTTGGATTGTACGAAAAGAATAGCGGGAATAAATCACGGGATTTTCGAAGAATACTTCTGAGAAACTTATTTGGACGGCGTTGGATTTTACCACAAGCTATCCGGGCAAGATAATTTTTTTGTATTTTAAATAGCACATAATATTGCCTTTCAGCAGTTGACTTGTAAAAAGTATCGAGAACATTTAATTATTAAAATAAAGTGTGTTGAAATGACAAGTAAAGTGAAAAGTGNAATTATTAATAAACATTTTGTCGCTGAATTGTGTTTCTTTTGGATTTTAAGAAGTAATTTGCGGGGAATAATTTACAGAAGGATTTTCGGGGAATAATTCGGAGAGAGTCATTGGACGGCGTGTTTGAATTTGACCACAAGCTATCCGGGCAAGATATTTTTTGTACTTTGAAATTCGATTTTTAAAATAAATTGTTTAAAATGACGAGTAAAGTAAAAAGTGGAATGAAGACTCGGTGAAGTCGTCTATAAGGGTGTTGAATGTTGTGACAAAGTATGATGGGGGTTTGGATGTTGAGGAATGGTTGGAACGGGTTAGAATGGTGTGCGATGTGCAAGGCATTAAGGACACGAGACGCATTATGCCGTTATTGTTGGAAGGTCCGGCCTTCAGCGTGTATATGAATATGTCTGAGGAAGAACGAGACGTGAAAGGGGGTGTGGAATCGGCGTTGCGTAAAACATTTGGCATAAACAAATATACAGCGTATGAAATGTTTGTCAACTTGAAATGTGTGAGTGATAAGGTAGATTTGCATGCCATAAACTTAAAGAGATTAGCGAAGAGCGCGGGAATAGAATCGAAAGACGTGATCAAGTGTGCCTTTGTGTGTGGTCTGCCAAAATCTGTGTCGAATGCGATTAAGGCAATGCCCAACGAAGACAGTTTAACGTTGGAAGACGTTGTCGGAGTAGCGAAAGCGATAACGGCTACTGGGACGAGTGTGCAAAGCTGCGCGATCGTGCGTGACGACATGGTAAGAAGTGTCGTGTGTTACAACTGCGGAAAACAGGGGCATTTGGCACGAAATTGTTTTCGTAATCGGACTGGGTTTGTGCGGAAATGCCATATTTGCGGGAATGAGAATCATATGGCGAACGCGTGCGGTGAACGTTATGGAATGCGGAAAACGCCAATTGATGAAAATGAACGCAACGTGCGGGGAAACGAGCAACGGAGTTCGCGTGCGCTGGCGGACGTCCGTGTGGACAGGTAAGCGCGAATAATGTAATGGAGGTGACGGTGGACGGCGTGCGGTGTAGGGCGTTGATTGACACAGGCTGTTCGCACACGTTGTTGAGAAATGGTGTGTCGAAAGAAGGTGATCATGAAACGTGTAGCGTGAGATTATTGCTTGCAAATGGAAAATGCGGGGAGAGTAGTGAAATGCGACGTGTTGTGTTGGACATGGTAGGTGAACGGATGAATGTGCAGTGTATAGTGTTGGCTGAGATGTTGAAAGGAATCGATATTATAGTGGGAATGGATGTATTGACGAAAATGGGCGGAATGCGTGTAACGTCAGAAGGTGTGAAGTTCGATAATGGGAAAAGTGTTGGTTGCGGCGTTAGGGCGGTGATGTCGGTCGAACATAAAATTAGTGATCCGGATTATGAGGCGTGGTTTGATGGAGATAAGTGGACGGTTAAATGGTTGTGGAACGAACGAGAACCGTTCTTGCATGAAAATGTTGCAAATTATGGGATATCGCAAGAAATGAAGAACAAATTCGATGAAGAAATTGATGCGTGGATAAAGGAAGGCATATTGGTGCAAACGGATGAAAACGTGGAAGGTATATTGCCGTTGATTGCTGTGGTGCAGCAGAAGAAAGACAAAGTGAGACCAGTGTTGAATTATAAATCGGTAAATAAGAGCGTGAGTAGTCACACAGGTGATGCGCAGGAATGCAGGTCTGAGTTGAGAAGATGGCGAAAAATGGGCGACAATGTGGCAGTGGTTGACTTAAAGCGAGCGTACTTGCAAATTCATGTTGAAGAGTCGCTATGGAAGTATCAGACAGTGTCACACAACAAAACGCGTTATCGACTTACGCGATTGGGATTCGGATTGAAGAGTGCGCCGAAAATAATGGATGGTATAGTGTCGTACGTTCTCAAGTTGAACTCGAAAGTTAATGAGAATACTTCACACTACGTTGATGACATAATTGTGAATTTGAATGGAATTGCGGAATGCGAAGTTGTGAATCATTTGAAGCAATTTGGATTAGTGACAAAGGATCACGAAGATGTCGATAACATGCGTATACTAGGGTTGCAGTTGCAAGGGAAGAAGGATGGCAAGCGATGGTGGGGGCGTGGTCCCTTGGGTGATTTGAAATGTGAAACGGAAAGTTGTTCGCGTCGAGATGTGTTTTCAATATGCGGAAAAGTCATAGGGCATTATCCTATATGTGGATCGTTGCGACTTGAGTGTAGCGTAATTAAAAGAAATATGAAGGGTACTAAATGGGATGATTATGCAGGCGACGAGACGAAACGAGATATAAAAATGCTGCTGGAACGTATAGAACGTGAGGATCCAGCGCAGGGGGTATGGAGCGTAGATGGAAGTGGAAATGTTACAGTATATACGGATGCGAGCAGTGTTGCGATGGCGGTGTACGTGGAGCAAAAGGAAAAATGTGTGGAAGATGCAGTATGGCTTCGAAAAGTTGACGATGTGAAACACATAAACGTGGCTGAATTGGATGCCTTCATAAAAGGCGTGGCGATGGCAATTGAATGGAAATTCACCGATATAACTGTGAAATGCGATTCAACTTCGGTCGTGGCGTGGATTAAAGCTCTGTTGACAAAATCGAAAAAGGTGCACGTGAAGGGTATGCACGAATACTTGATAAAGCGAAGATTGGATATAATTGAGGAAATGATTACCGATTACGGTTTGAATGTTACTGTCGAATGGATTCCATCGGGAGCGAATAAGGCGGATGCATTGACGAGAGTGGGGCGTAATCGCGGAACGCATGCGTGCGCGAGTGTTGAAGTGGATCAAATAACATTAGAACATGAAAAACATCATTTTGGCGTTGATCGAACCATGTATTTTGTAAAAAAGAAATTTGACGTGGTTAAACGAAAGGACGTGGAGGCGGTCGTGAGAAATTGTTTTAAGTGTGCTACCGTTGATCCGCATGCGTGTAGAATGCCGAAAGGTGAGTTGAGCGTAGGTGGCACGTGGGTCAGGATAGCAGTGGATGTTGTGCATTTGGAGGGAAAGAAGTATTTGTCGGTAGTGGACTGCGGACCCGGGAGGTATGCAATATGGCATGAGTTGAAAGATGAAAGTGGACGAAGCGTGTTGAATGCGATAAGAAAGACCATGTTCGAAAGAGGGTTTTGCAGAGAATTACTTAGTGATAATGGAGGAGCGTTTAAAAGCGATGCATTGAGAAAATTTTGTGATGAATGGAAAGTGAAGCATATATATAGATGTGCGTATGAACCTTCTGGAAATGGAATTGTGGAACGTAACCACAGGACAATAAAAAGGATGGTGGCACGAACGCGGGGAACCGTGGAAGAAATGCTGTTTTGGTATAATGCGTCGCCGCGCGAGGGTCAAAATGAATGCTCCGTGCCATTTGCTTCCATATATGCATACGAGTTGAATGACGAAAATGTTGAAAGAGATCGGGACGATGAAACCAGTGGAAAGTTTCGAGTTGGTGATGTCGTTTATGTAAAGGGTGGTAATGCGTCTTGCATGGATGAGTGGAGAGAAGGTGTGGTAACAGATGTAAATTCGGCATGGAATGTTTCTGTTGATGGGGTATGTATGCATGTTAAAAATATACGAGCACGCAACGAAGAAGAGAGTGTGCATACTTAACAAACTCGGGGGGATGTGAGTAAAAGGGTAGGTTTAAGTTTGATAATTAAATGTTTTATAACTGATTATAATTCGAATGTTGAAGGGTTTAGTATTTTGTGTTGTAGAGTGCAATGGAGTATTATGAGAAAATTGTAATTAAAATGTTAAAATATATATGATGTTATTATTCTAATTTTTGTTTTAATGGTTGCCATCGCGGGGACTCATACGATCGGGTTCTTTCAAAATTTAATGTCGGAAATTGATATGATATTGATTCACATTTATTGTTGTAATATTTAATTATTAATAAACATTTTGTCGCTGAATTGTGTTTCTTTTGGATTTTAAGAAGTAATTTGCGGGGAATAATTTACAGAAGGATTTTCGGGGAATAATTCGGAGAGAGTCATTGGACGGCGTGTTTGAATTTGACCACACATTTGATCATGCTTATCAAATATATATGGGCATGCGGTAGGAGCTAACCCCTTTAATCAATCTCTCTTCCTTATCAAGTATTTTAATAAAACTCAATTTTTTAAATAAAATCTAAAACATTCAGCTGAAATGATAAATAATTCCAAATGCGAATCCAATATACACTTGCTAATTTGTGCAATTAAAATTCATAATAAATATTTCATTCAGCCATTTGGAACAAGTGAGCACCGTCACCATTCTCCTATGGAAGGCCTCCAGTGACAACAGGACAAAAAAGAAAAAGTCCCAACAGCATCTAATTTGTAATTTATTTAAAATTATTATTATTACTAATAGTATTATTACTGATTATGTTGAAAACAACTTTTATAAACCTGTCGGTGGATTAAGGTCAGGGTCAGAGTTAGGGTCAGGGGCAGTCATGGTCAGGGTCGGGGTAAGCATCAAGGTCAGGATCAGGGTCAAAGTTAGGGTCAGTCAATTTCAGTGAATATCAATTATATCGATATAATTACTGATTCATAGTCAATTTTTATATCAATAGAATACCAATCGAAAAGAAACCAGAGGTGAAAATCGAAAGACTTCTTATAATACTATTTTTTAAATATCTTTATTACGCTGTTCATAGTCTTCACGCTTATTTGCACAATAATCTACATTGGTTTTTTCTAAGAATCTTTTTAATAAAAGTTCTTTGATTGTTTTAGTTAATTTTTTTAAATGGGAACCTGTAATTTTTTTAAACTATCAAAATTCTTTAAACATTTTAATTATTTTCACAAGGATTCTCTGTATCAGTAATATGTGACGCTGTCTTCTGCATGTATTATAAAGCTTTCTCAGTTGAATGGATCATCATTTGTCGTATTTAATCAAATATTTCTTTTAAAACTATTACACTATGTTAAATATTTTAACTAAATTAATTAACTAACAATGGCTAACTGTTTAGTGAAAGATTGAAAGCCTGGAAGCCTTATGAGATTGACATATTTATATGGTATGAAATGATTCTCTGATTGTTCAATGGGTATCACTCGAGTTGATTAATAATAGTTAAAATATTAGCAAAAATTCCTTTCGAGCTTTTACTATACCATTGTGGCCATAAGAATATTTATAGGTAAATATTGAATGACATTCCTTTATGATGCAAGCTGATTTTCTCCACCGTTGCAAACTAATGGACGTCATTGAAGGTTTAGTGGTGATAATGATGCCTGAATATTATGGAGGGATATTATGGAGATCAGATTTTATTTATCCACTTCAGTTGTTTCAACCTTTGATCCTATTAAAAGTTTAAGCTTTGAATATTTACATTGCAAGATCGCAGGAAACATTTCTTTTATTAGGGGCTTGTTTATATATGATGTAAGGAACAGCTAATCAAGATAGTCATGATATTTCCTATCAAAGTTTAAATGGGAACTCTATTTTATGATATACAGTGAAACCTCGCTTAACGAGCACCTCTTATAACGAGAAATTCGCATAACAAGTAAAATAAATTGTAAAAAAAACAACTCGCTTAACGAACGATTTTTGCCATAACGAGTGAAAGTCCTGGATTGTAAAAAAAATTAACGTAAACAAAAATTTAAAAAGAAAAATATTTGCAACATTTTTGTTATCATTATTTATGGATACATCAGAATGTGTTTACAATTGTTCCGCTAGCATCTTTTGCTTGTGATATAAATTTTTACAAACCTGAGTTTATACAATGTTTTTTGTGATTTGTTTAGTATAAAGTTTAATAATTATTTGTGATTTTTATTGTAAAATCAATAAACCTTGCAAAATGTCGCCGAAAAAAAAGTCGCAAGAAGACAGCCATAAGAGAATAAAAATAACCATAGAAATGAAGCGTAAAATCATTGTGTGAGGGATATTTATATAATTAATTTATAAATAAAATATATATTATATTATAAGTAAAAGTATAATAAGTATAAAAGCTGGCACGCATAATTATCATTATTATTTAATTAATTAATTCACCATTTAAATCGGGTGTTTTAATAATACCAGAGTTAGGCAATAATTTGTATTTTGTATTAAAAAATAAATATTTGTAGATTACTAACTGGTTACTATTAACATGGCGACCCTGGCAATGATCAATAAAATGATCCCGGGTATTTACGATGGCAGCGTCGATGTAGACGTTTTTATTGGAGAATGCAAGAGGTATTTCCAATTATGTGAACTAGAACAATCCAGTCAAAGTATGATGATCAAATGTTTAATCGCAAGAGAGTTGTTGCCAATTTATGAAGCAATAGAAGAAAATGAAATTTGTTTTGAAGACAGATTGAAAAAGGCTTTCAAGAAACCAACGACGTTGATAGGTGATTTTCTAACCCTCTGCAATTATAAAAAGAACGATGATACTGCTCCAGTATATTTCGAAAAAATAGAAAAGATGGTTGACCAAGTTCTGAAGCACAAATGGGACAAGAAAGAATTAATGTCATATTTTTTGATCCATTGTATCAAAGACAAGGATACACAAAAAGAAATAAAGATGAGAGATGCAATGAGCGTCGACGAAATAAAAGGAGTGATAAAGAAGGTCGATGATATAAACATTGAAGTATCCGGAATTTCAGTTTTGAATAGAAGGAAGGAAACGTTTGCGAGTATTGTCAAGACGAGACAAGGATTTGCCTATAGACAGAACCAAAGCAGAACTTTTACAAATTCACAACGAACTGAACACAAATATGATTCAACACCGAGGATGAAAGCCGATAATTTCCAGAACAGATTCCAACAAAGAGAAATGCCGGTTAGAAGCAGACCAGTTATTACATGTTGGAATTGTCAGGAGGTGGGTCATATGAGTCGAGAATGTCGGAAACCAAGGGTTCAGAAATGCTTCCAATGTGGAAAAGAAGGGCACCAATCCAGAGAGTGCAATCAGAGAGCACAGAATGCAGAGATGAGATGTTTTGCGTGTAAAGATATTGGACACAACAGAAGAGAATGCCCATCAATATCGTGCTCAGGATGCGGTAGAAGAGGCCACCTACGATTTCGATGCTGGAATCAGACAGACAGAAGAAGTTACGCAGACGAGCGGGGACCACTGAGACGGACACAGGTAGCCGCGTTTCAGACTGATCAAGCCAAGAACGACGAAAAGATTTCATGCCAAGACGAAGAATACCCAAACCAAGAAGCTCCATCGTTGGGCGAGATGATCGGAGCAATGAATTAATGGGTAATAATGACGATTGTGTATGCCAGTATAATTGTATAAGTAGATATAAATATATTAATGGTATTAGTAGTAAAGTGAATAGTATAATTCCTTTTGTAAATAATGTATATAATGTAAAAAATATTAATAATAACGTGAATAGTATAAGTCCTTTCGTAGATAATTTAAATAAAGTAAATAACAAAATGTTGGATGAGAATAATGTAATCAGAAATAATTGTAGCAGTAGAATTGTAAGAAATATCGATTTAGTTGAAAAAAATAATGAGCTAGAAACAAATTTTAAAAAAGCGAATCAATGTGATATAATAGAAAGTGTAAAAAATAAAGTTACGGATATTCATGATGCAATTATTTTAAATATGCCGAATGAAAACAATTTTGAAAAAATAAAAATTGATGACGATAATAGAAAAGAATGCAAAAATAATTGTACTCAGATGTTACTCTAGTACAACTCAGATGACGTAAAAAAATTTAAAAAAACAGAAAATATGATTTATGTACATAATGAAAAGGATAGAATATTTGATACATGTGACTGTAAAATACAATATAGAAGTGAAACATATTTGAAGAAGGATGAGTATAATATTGTTTATGATAAGATGGGTGGATGCCCAAAGTGTAATAATAGGCATAAATAATTACTTTAAGAATTGTTTGTTGGATACAGGAGCTAGAATGAATGTGATTGATAGTTCGATTATAAAGGAGATCGGAAATCCAGTTTTAAACGAACATGGAGACAAAATCTGGTGCGCAAATGGTAGTCCATTAAAAACTTTGGGAAGAATCAAGCTTAGAATAAATCTAGGAAGTAGAGAAGAAAATATTGTTTTTGTAGTAGTTGAAAATGTATCTCCATCGATAATTGGATGAATCGATTTATTACGTAGGTTTGACATAAAACTAATGAAAGTTATCGGAAATAACAGCGCAAATGCAAACGAATATAATAATATGGAAATATGCAACATTGAAGCCAAATTTGGGAAAAGAACGAGCGATGAACTTCGATTTAAAAGAGCAATAGAATTAATAGGATTAAGGTGTGACAACAAGGTTTATGGAGTAATAAAAAAATGCCGAAGTATTTATGATAGATAAGTGGGATATAGGCAAAACCAATCTATTAAGGCTTGATATTAAAATTGTTGAAGGATCAATCCATTTGAACCCAAGAAGACAGCCAGCCCACCTAGAAGAAAAGATTGAAGAAGCTATTAAAAATTTGGAAGAAAACGGCATAATTAGGAAGTGTGACTCACCGTGGAATACGCCGTTAGTATATGTCTGGAAGAAGGAGAAAAATGATATTCGATTATGTTTAGATTTTAGAAGTTTAAATAAAATGACAGAAAGACAAATCTTCCCAATGCCTAATATCGAATCAGATGTTAGATTCATTAAATAGATCAATGTATTTTAGCACCATTGATCTGGGAAGCGCGTATTATCAGGTTGAATTGACAGCAAATTCGCAAGAAAAGACAGCGTTCTGCTTTAATAGGATGCCATTCGGGATTGCTGCTGCTCCAGCTATATTTCCAAAAATTAATGAATATGGTTTTAGGAAAATTATTATGGAAAATTGCTATAGTGTATTTAGATGATATTTTAATATTCTCAAAAGATAAAGAAGATCATATAAAAAGAATAAGTGAAGTATTAGAAAAAATAAAAGAAGCAGGATTGAGAATAAATCCTGAAAAATGCAAATTTTTGGTGAAGGAAACAAAATTTCTTGGTCACATTATAACTTGCGAAGGTGTTAAAGTCGATGAAGCTAAAATAGAAGCAATAAAAGGGTTTCAAAGACCAAAATGTTTAAAGCAATTGAGGAGTTTCTTAGGACTGTGTAATTATTACAGAAAATTTATAAGAAATTATTCAAAATTCGCAAGAATATTAGAATCGATGTGCGGAAACAATAAAGACAAGTTAGTTTGGTCACAAGAATGTCAAGAAAGTTTTGAGGAATTGAAGAAAGCACTATCAACTACACCAGTTCTAAAATATCCTGATTATGAGAAAGAATTTATTTTGGATACGGATGCTAGTTTCGACACCATAGGAGCTGTTTTGTCACAGATTGATGACCTAGGTAATGAACGTGTTATTGCCTATGGTTCACATACGATGAGTAAACATGAAATAGGATACTGTATCACGAGAAAGGAACTTTTAGCAATTTATTACTTTGCACAGCATTTTAAGCACTATCTTTACGGCAAGCGATTCCAGCTAAGAACGGATCACAAGGCTATAACATTTATGATGACAACAAAAAAACCTATAACGGCACAATTTCAGACATGGATAAACTTTTTGAGTAGTTTAGATATGGATATTAAATATCGAAAAGGAATTGACCATTCGAACGCTGACGCATTATCGAGAGATAAATGTGGGAAATGTACACAGTGTATGGAAATCCATGAAGATGCCAAGACATAGAAAGTAAAAACCAGATTGTTGGCAATGACAGCCACTAAACATGGAATGCAATGGCAGAAAGGTAATGAAGAGATAGAACATATGAGAAAAGCAATTGATAAAAATGAGACTTCAAGATTTAAAATCAACGAAGATTTAATTTTAACAAGAGAAAATAAAATTTGGATTCCAAAAGTAAATAGAATAGAATTTGTCAAAGAGATGCACAAAATGTTGTGTCACGCGGGATGCAAGAAGGTAATCGATTATATAAAAGTTAATTACGATATGGAGGAATTAAATACAATCGCGACTCAATATATTCAAAGTTGTGAAAAATGCCAGAAACGAAAAACATTGACAACAAAAACAAAAGAACTAATTGTAAAAACACAAGTGGCGGAACCGCTTGAGGTTATAGCGATTGAGTTTTGTGGACCTTTGCAGGCAAACATTCATGGAAAGAAATATATTTTGGGAATTATAGATATGTGTAGTCGATACATTTCGTTGACAGCAGTAGCAAAGCAGGACGAAAAAACTACAGCGGATACTATTGTGAAGTTCTGGATATTAAAATACGGGGCACCGAAAATTATTCATGTTGATTGTGGAACAACATTTGAGTCTAACTTGATAAAAGAGTTGGCTAAGAATCACAATATACAGCTACAATTTTCTAGCCCTTATCATCATAACACTAATGGTTTGATTGAAAGACAATTTCGAACAATACGAGATTTTATCAGTACATCATTAAGAGATAAACTTAAGAGAAATTGGGTTGAAGTGTTACCTGAAATTGAGTTTACTTTAAATGCTACCATTCAAAGCACAACTGGAAAGAGTCCATCAGAAGCAGTATTTGGTTTTCGGATATCTAGAGAATGGAACAATAATAAAAGAATATACAACGATAGAAGTAAAATAGTGAAGGAAGTGCAATCAAAACAAAGAAATTTAAATTATAAAAATGAGAACCGAATAGAGAGACCGAATAGAGAACCGAGAATTCGATATAAATGAAGAAGTTTTAGTTAAAGTAGATTTGAGAAAAAAAGAGGAGGACCGATATACAGGACCTTTTGTAATTGTTAGAAAGATCCATGCAAATAGTTATGAATTACGAGACAGAGATGGGAAAATTATAATTCGCAACGTTGAATGGCTAAAACCTTTTAAACAGGGGAGATGTTAGGGATATTTAAATAAATAATTTATAAATAAAATATATATTATATTATAAGTAAAAGTATAATAAGTATAAAAGCTGGCACGCATAATTATCATTATTAATTAATTAATTAATTCGCCATTTAAATCGGGTGTTTTAATAATACCAGAGTTAGGCAATAATTTGTATTTTGTATTAAAAAATAAATATTTGTAGATTACTAACTGGTTAACATTAACACATTGAAAATAGCGAACGGGGTGTGAGTGTAGGAGATCTATCACGCACATACGACCGGTCTACATCTACGATCTGGACTATCCTTAAAAACAAGGACAATATTATGGAGATAGATGCGTCAAAAGGAGTTACAAGAATATCCACGCAACGGTTACGTGTTCTCGACGATGTTGAAAGGCTGCTTCTTATATGGATAAACGAGAAGCAATTACAAGGCGGCACTATTAACGAGAACATCATTTGTGAGAAAGTAAAAATGATTTTCGACGACCTAGTAAAGAAGAAGCCAAGAACATCAACGGCCGAAGAAGAAGTATTTAAGGGAAGTCATGGGTGGTTCGAAAAATTTAAGAAAACAACCGGCATCCACAGGGTTGTGAGGCATAGTGAAGCAGCAAGCTGCGACAAGAGGGCAGCAGAGAACTTCATCGGCGACTTCAAGAAGCTCATAGATTCTAATGCTATCTGCCGCAACAAATTTTTAATTGTGACGAGACGGGTCTTTTCTGGAAAAAGATTCCGAAGCGAACTTATATTACTGCAGAGGAGGATGCAATGCCCGGGCACAAGCCAATGAAAGACCGCCTCACGCTGCTTTTTTGTGCCAAATCAAGCGGCGATTTGAAAGTTAAACTGCTGCTTGTTTATCATTCTGAAACCCCACGAGCATTCAAGAATTGTAAAGTCCAAAAAAACAGGCTAAATGTGATGTGGAGGTCAAACAAAAAGGCGTGGGTGACACGTGAGCTTTTTACTGATTGGCTCAATAATGTGTTTGGTCCTTCTGTGAAAAAATATTTATTTCATATGAATCTGCCGTTACATGTCTTGCTTGTTATGGATAACGCTCCTGCTCATTCTCCAGGCCTACAAAATGATCTCGTTGAAGAATTCAAATTCATCAAGATCCATTTAATGCTTCCAATACCACTGCCTTACTCCAACCTATGGACCAGTAGGTTATTTCAAACTTTAAGAAGCTCTACACTAAGACACTCTTCAAGCACTGTTTTAAAATGACTGAAAAGACCAATCTCACTCTCAGAGAGTTTTGTAAAGATCACTTACACATAGTTGCCGGCCTCAAGATGATCGAAACGGCATCGGAGGCTGTTACCACGAGAACTCTCATTTCTGCGTGGAAGAAACTTTGGCCAGATGGTGATGGCGAATGTAACTTTGAGGAGGTTGAAACATTACCTGTGGAGTCTGTAGTTAACGAGATCGTGTCTTTGGCCACGACCATGGGACTAGAGGTAAATGGCAATGATATCCACGAGCTTGTGAAAGAACACAGCCAAGAACTGACCACTGAAGAGCTAATGGAGTTACATGTTTCTCAAAAAGAAGTTGTGGAGGAGAGTATGTCAGAGAAGGAGGAGGGAACAATAAAACAGCAATCTTCGGGCGCAATAAGAGAAATGTTGAAATCATGGGAAACTGCTGCGTCGTACATTGAGAAATATCACCCCAATAAAGCAGTAGCTATGCGCGCTACAAATTTATTTAATGATAATGCTGTATTGCCTTTTCACCAAATTTTGAAGCGTCGCCAAAAACAAACGTCACTAGTCAGCTTTTTAGTAAAAAAAAATTAGTTATGTATCATTACAACAAACTTATTATTTCGAATACTTTTTAATTTTTGTAAAATGAATTCGTATTACAGGTTGGTTTATTCCGCGACAGAAGGAAAGATCAAGATGATTTACCCTCCTTAACAATATGATCATGTATATAATTTTCATTCAATAAATGTATATGTACATAAAATTTTTTGAGTATTTTTTTGGCACGGAACGAATTATCGTATTTTACATTAATTTATATGGGAAGCGTTGTTTCGCTTAACGAGTGTTTCGCTTTACGAGGAACTTTCTGGAATGAATTATGCTCGTTATGCGAGGTTCCACTGTATTATGTAATTCAATAAAATGAGTTAGTGATTACATAAGCTCTACTATTGAATAAGTTGTATAATTATGTTATTTAAATATAAATGTTAAAGTAAAGGCTAAGGTAGTGGGCTAACGGAGATGATAATAGATATAAATTATCTTAATTAATGATATTGCGGCCATTTCTAATATATTTATTTGTTTTCAGGCCAGGTAAATATTGAAACAAAAGATATTTCAGATCGAAACAATGTTGAAAGGTGGTATCCAGCCTCCTGTAGTTATAATTCAAATGGCACAGAAATTGTTCATTCAAATATGTCACAATCTATTATCTCTTCAACCGACTCAACCCAAACATCAACCCTTCAATCCATGCAATCTACAAATCTTAGTCATTCTACAGCATCATTAAGCAATAATGATCATCTGCCAATGATCAGGATCAAAGCTCGATATCAGAATATTGATGTGCTGCCAATCAATCAATATTCACATCTCTTAGAATTTCTGAAACAGCACGCTGTTCAGTTGCTTCAGGAAATGGACTTTTACTTAAAAGTTAAAAATAAAGAGGATTTAGCAACAAGTCTTATAAATATTTTGCATAAACAAGGTATTGCTGTAGAATTTCTCAGTGACCTCTTATTTCAAGAAATCAAAAAATCAGGTATTATTATTATTATTATTATTATTATTATTATTATTATTATTATTATTATTATTATTATTATTATTATTATTATTATTATTATTATTATTATTATTATTATTTATAATTATTTATTATTGTTGTTATTTATTATTATTTATTAATATTTATTATTATTATTTATTATTATTATTCTTATTATTATTATTCTTATTATTATATCGTTATTATAATCAGATGATGAAAATATGATCTTGAGAGGAAATACTATAGCTTCTAAAGCCATCGAAGTATATTTGAAATTGATAGGAGAAAAAGTAATTAATATAAAAAGGATATTAGTCAAATTGTTTATAGTATTTAAGTCTGATTTTGTCAGATTTTGTGAATCGTATATGTGAAGGAGATGAAGATTGTGAAGTTGATCCTCAAAGGTCCAAATGTGACAGTTATACAAATTGTTCCTTGAATGAATGTCAATCATTGGAGCATGGAGAGAAATCTAATCATTCTAATCCCATTCTATTACAAAGACAAGAATGCCTAATGATGAATGTTGAAATGATCTGGGCCAAAATTTTGAGTAGTTCTATATATTTTCCAAGGTATATTTACAAATTTATTTGAAGTAAATAACCAGATAATAATTTATTAATATGGTTTTATTCATTAATGAAAATTGAAATATTTACACTTGATAAATGCCAAAAAGAAATATTGAATAAATAAATTAATAAAATAGTTTGGTGATAGAAATGTGTAGAAATGATATACAGTGGAACCTCGTGATGCGTTTGCTTTGGAATAAGTACAGCTTGGTATACGCCCTGTTTGGACGCCAAACATTTCGCTTGGTATACGACTTGGTTGCGTGCAAGAAAAAAAACGACCAAAAAAAATCAATTTTTTTTCTTTAAGAAAATATATATTTGGACCAATTTCAATAAATAACAATATAATGTAACAATAAAATAATAATATTTATTAGCTGAAAAATAATAAACTAAAACTATTCAAAATTTTCTTTTGTATGGTAAATTTTGTCCGGTTTTGCGCGAACGTATATATACGTCAGTGCGCGTTAAGGGGTTAAAATGAGTCACAACACCACGTTATACTCTTGTTTACCTGTCATGTGTGTCAGTATATCAGGAGGCTTATTAGACACTCTAATTGGTATGAGTCTAATGATCCGGAATGGAGTGAGGACGTATACCGAGGTTCCACTGTATCTTTAATATTAGGAGAATGTTTTGCTTATAATATATTTGATATAATGAACTGTTATCTAGTAAAGCTATATAATATGATGATGACCATCTACCGATACCATCGGTGATCAGGATCAAGGCGTGATATGATATTATCATCATTCCCCTCATGTAAATCATGGAAATATACTCATAATAGGAAATCATATGAATTAATTCGAATATTTTAAGACATCCAAACGTTCTATTTCTCTTATTTCTATAATTGATTGTATTATTGTTAGGGAGCTGAAATCTGTATTTGTCTCACTGAGGAGCCGCCTCGAACAAATGGATCAGATGGCAAATCAAATGAATAATTCACAATTTAATCTTTATGAACGTATTGTTTCTTCCTGCATTTTCCTTCGATTCATTTGTCCAGCTATTTTGACTCCATCATTATTTGGACTATTACCAGAATACCCAGATAATCCTAAAGTTTTAAGAACATTCACTCTTGTTAGTTGTTATCTATTTTTATCATAAATATTTCATATCTCTCTACCATTTCTATACATTCAGGTTGCCAAATGTATTCAAAGCTTGGCCAATTTCTCAGACCTCACCGGATCTAAGGAATCATACATGTTATTTATGAATACCTTCATTGAAAATAAACTCACCACCATGCAATCATTCTTGAAAGAAATATCCTCATTGAGCGCTGATGAGAATAACAGATCAAAAGGTAATGGATCTATATCTAATGATGGAACGAATGAAAACGGTTTATATTGGGAGAATTTGAGCAGCACATTATCCTTGGATTCCATTGATATCTCACTGTGTTTAGCCCAACTTCATCGACAATTCGAAGAATATTTACAGATGATTCCTGTGCATGTAAGAATAGTTTTTGATAACATATATTTTAGAAAATGGTTTCACCACTTTTTTAACATTTAAATGCACCCCTCTTATCTTGATGGTTGGTAGTTGTGATGTAGGAAATGTGAATGTAATCAGGATATATTCCCCATTGATAATTCATATTGGTATTCCTATGGCTATTCCTATGGCCATTCCCATGGCTACAGTTTAATTGCCACATAAATCCACCAACATGAAATATGAATTTTGTATATATTGGGTAACTATTGATGATATAATCATACACACTATTATATAATCATTTGCTATTTATATAGCCCATCCTATTACAATAAAATTTCTTGTTAATTATGTGGCCGCCATTTTGTATTTTGGTCTTAATAAATATCTGAAGCTCCAGTGTTCAATTTATTAGGTAATATAAATAGTGAGTTTAGTTTGTAATTGCTGTGATATGAGAGTGGTGGGCGTGAGGGGTAATACGAGCGAGTGAATGAGAGTTGATAGGAACTAGATAGAGTCGCAGTGACTTAGCAATTAAATAGTGTAGTTAAGAGCCTTCATTGTTTGAATTGAATCCAATAATTTCATAATATCTTTGGATTTGGAACGGATTTGAAATGAAATTGTGACTAGGTTGAGAAATCTACAAAATATCAATTAATAAACTGGGCGCAACAAAACCGCAATTTTGGAAATAAATTAATGAATTTAATTCTGCTCAAATTATCTTTTGAAACTTGACACAAACCTTGCAACTCGACGCATCTGCAATGTCTACAGTAAATGATCAACGAACCCTTTGAATGATAACCATACCCCTTCATTGGTGATTCTGGATTTGCATGAGGCTATAACTGGATAAGGAATCCTCTTAGCTTGGAATGATGATTCTGTCAATGTGTGAATTCTTCATCTCTACACTATATAATTCTTATCTTATACATATTATAATGATATGTTATTAATTTCTAGAAATATAGTGATAATATTCAGATGCTGATGAATATTATTACTGATATCAATGGGAGGCTGTCGGCTAAATCAGCTGCCAATGAACCGATTGGTGTGAAATCCAGCCAATCATATCATCAGATTAAAACGAATGGAAAATACGGAGTAGAAGCATTACAGAAAGATTGTAATGATATTTGTGGAACGCTAACTAGAAACTCAGAAACGGATCAATCCCAACGTAATGCCAAAACTAATCAACCCATAAAAATTAAATCTGTGAATATTTCTTTTTCCACAGGAACTTCACCGATACATGGCTATATTGACAGAGATTCAATAAGTGGTAATTACCTCATGACTCAGTCCATGATCCAGGATCATAACGATTCATATTCACATATTCCTCAACCTGATAATATATATCGAGACCAGGTAGGATGGGAGTAATCATATATAATAATAATAATAATAATAATAATAATAATAATAATAATAATAATAATAATAATAATAATGTTGGTTATAAAATAATTAAAAATTATATTTGTAAGGAGAGAAGCAACAATGCGAAGAAATAAAAAGGGTATAAAGTCTCGAGAAGTGCATCAGTATATAGGAAAGGCACAAAAAAGGTGAAAGTCGAGGAAAATCGATAAAAGATTCATAAATTCGAATTTAAGTCTGGAAAATTGGTCATAGGAGAAACAGATAGCAAGGAATAACATGGTGATAACGGAATTTTCAGAAAGTGCTAAAAGAGTGCGAAAAGACGAGCAAAAGATGAAAAACAAGAAAATGAAATTAATTAATTAGCTAGCAGAAAGAAATCCCGAGTTGGGTAAACAAGAGCAAAGTAAACAGAAGAAAAATTTAGGCCCATTATCTTGTCACAATGCCTAATGGGAAAAGATCAAGAAAAAGATAGTGCAGAAAGGCCCTGGCGGGCTATTAATTATATTTGTTCGTTGGACCATTCTGAGTGACAGCCGAAGCAGATATGTGGAGCGAGATTAACTCGGCAGTAACCATTTGTCCTCCCGATTTCGAAGAGTATATAAGGAGTAGGGAAATCAGAGGAAACCGGCATTCTGCCTCAACTAGGGACGCAAAGAAACCGAGCTTAGGACAATCAGGAAGTTAGGGAAACGAACGGATAGAGTTAGGAAATATTCGAGATGTAATAAGAAAATTGAATTGGAAGCGAACCAGATCAAATAGTAAAAGTTCGATTAAAAGGTGAATATTGATAAAGATTTTGACAAAGCATCAGCGCCGAGCGGAGAACCAATTAAACTTGTAAAACTCTGTAGTTAATTGTATCTTTGGATTGTGAGAGATTTGTGTGATTCAAATATATATTGGGTAGTTTATTGTTTTGTTTATTTACGATTAAAGGGACACGTTGTCAGAGGCTACCGGCTTGAATTAATAAAACCCAAAAATAATGATATTAATAATAATAATGATAATAATAATAATAATAATAATAATAATAATAATAATAATAATAATAATAATAATAATAATAATAATAATAATAATAATAATAATAATAATAATAATAAATCATTATGATTCAGGTTGATAAAGAATGGAAAGAAATGGTAAGTGAATCAAATCATTATCACAAAATAGTTAATGTCAACGACAAAAAGAAATCACAAATTGAAAAGCTTCACGAAATGAGCAGTAATCCATCAGGATGTGAAACTTTGAACCATTCCAATTGTAAAATTTCATCAAATGCCGATGAAATAGATTTTTATGAGAAACTGCCTTTGTCACCTTCAGTTTTTAGGCAATCAGTGAAAAAATGCAAGCAGTTCAGACGAAAAATAGAAGTGGCGCCAAATTACGATGCTTCTGATGATGGTTATTATAGGAGGGAGCAATTAATTGCACTCGGTAGGAAATTCAGATCAAGCAGCATTGATGAAATGTCAAATCCCGCTTTCTATCATTGTATGTCAACCCCCACCGAACCGATTGATAATGGATCTACGGAAACCATTACATCCAATGCGGAATCGCGGTTCAATGGAAATAAACATTTAATGAATACATCTACTTCGCTACCTTCTTTCCAAATCCGAGACTCAAATCATGACTTTTCCCATTCTTTTACAGATATAAACCGTGGGAATTTCGGTTGAGCATAATGATAATAAGATGAAAATGAAAATGAATCCCGAGAGATACATGAGAACCGTTGCAAATGACATAGAAGCTGCGAGTAGCCAATCCAAAGAAAAGGTAAAATATATAATACATTGACAATGTCACAGAAAAGGATAGCTGTGTTGTCATTAATTTTGATAACAATTCTAATGCTTTCCTTAAGTTATTAAATACTGGAATATACAACGCCCTTCAAATGGTGAAGGTTAGAATATTCGAATGTGGAAGCCAAAAAATCGTCGCCAAAGTAAAAGACCTTTAATTGGTTAAAATCGTCGCCAATGTTGAAACCCGAAAAATCGTCGAAAATGTAGTACAAAGAAATAGCCGACAATATTAAATCCTAAAAAAATAGTTTTTCCTGTGTGTTCCCGATGGAATTTTAAATTCATACTTTGCAGAGAAGTAGTCAGTTACTTTTTTACTTAGATTCTGTTGAAAAATTTACGAAAAAATATATTGTTGCGCAGATACAAGTTTTACTATATATAGTAGTAGACTATCCGACAGGATGTTTTGTCCCCCTAGGGGTACAGTGTCAAGGGTATAGGTCACAAGGATATACGTACATTCAACACTCGCACACCCCCCCCCCCACCCCCGACCGTACGGAAAATTTATAATAACTAACTTTTATTAGTTAACTTTTTCCACAAAATAATTTGAATTAAATTGTCGACGATTTTTTTGGGATTTGTTGGATGTCGGTTATTTTTTTGGGTTTGCAGTTGGCTAATTTTTCACGATCTGTCGACTTTTTCTTTGACTTCCATATTCGACTATTCTGACTTTTACCCTTCAAATGATGTTCGTAGTATATTATATAGTATATATATCTGGTATACCAGTGTATCTTGTCTCACAGATTATCAAGAACCTTGAGAAGTAAGATACAGTTGGTAAGGAATCACAGAATGACTTGTTAAACTTTGTATTGGAGTAATCAAGACCTCTTTCAGGTCGAAATATTTTATTTTATGAATCAAACTTGAGGATTATGACTGACAGTTATCGATTATGATTGATTGAAAATGATTGATTATGATTATAATTAATTGATTGATTCTGATTGATTGATAATTATGATAATTGATTGATAATGATTTATTATGAATATAATTGATTGATTGATAATGATTATAATTGATTGATTCTGATTAATTGACTGATAATGATTGTTTATGGATATAATTGATTGATTGAAAATTATTATAATTGATTGATAATGATTGACTATGATAATAATTGATTGATTTATTCTGGATGATTGATTATGAATATAATTGATTGATTGATTATGATTAGGAGCATGTTGATGGTAACAGTATAAAACCTAACGCCCCAGTGGGGTGGTATCTCCCATTTTAGGAAGCGCTGATACAATGGCTTTCATTTATTGTTCATCGCATTATTGCTATTAATTAGTATCACCAGATTCGGTGATTTATTTCCACTGATAAATTGGGAATTTATTGCCGATGTATTTATAAAATTTATAATTTGTAAAATATCCTTTCTAGCTACTGAAAATGCCTCCGAATTTCAATTACAATTCTGACACAACGTTGCAGCAGCTGCTGCTCGCTGACCAGAAAACTGTTGAACTAGAACTAGAGAGAGTGCGACTTATTAAGCAAATATGCGATACCGCAGCCAAATCGAATGCCAAATTCGCTTCTAGTGCAATGGAGGAACAGAAACATTTTATTCAACAGCATAATATCAACCGATTTAAAGAAGTCTCTCAATTGAACAGTTACAATCAACTCTCCGTTAAAAGGTTATATAGAAAATATATATAGAAAAATCATTATTAAAATGAATTAATAATAATAATTTAAATAATAATAATAATAATAATAATAATAATAATAATAATAATAATAATAATAATAATAATAATAATAATAATAATAAATAATAATAATAATAAATATAATAATAATAAACCTTTAGGTATCTCGAAATAGCAGAAAATATTTTGATGAATTGCCAAAGAAATCAGATTCCAAAAGATTGCAATTTTCAAGAAAAAGAAAATCTAATTATTCAGATATTTGAGATAAATCAAAGCTTGCAAAATGCGCTGATCAAAAACATGAAAGGTTTCATTTTCAGTAGTGAATCAGAAAGGTCTGACAAATATCCAAGTTATGCACCTGGTGCTTACAATAGCGGTAATGTGACAAGTAGAATACTTACCAATAAAATGGTTACTACCATATCATCAGCATCAGGAAATATTAATCAAACATCACCATCGAAACCTTTCCCCCTCAACAACGGTGACTCAGGCCCTCCTCCTTCAGCTATTATCGAAATCATTGATGCCATTTAAACTGACAATAAATGATTAAATTGCACTAACTAACATCTAATTACTGTAAAGGATTTCTTTTCATTATTTCTCAATAAATTAATTTTGCTAAATATTATTTTTTATTTTCATTTATAATTTGGTAATGGAAATTAGCTTCCTACATGGAACAGAAATATAATCAAAAGTAAACAAAAAAGGATTTTATTCAATATTCGATAGTCCAGTATAAAGTATAATATCAATAAAAGTTCCTAGAGTTGAGTTATTCTTTTGATCGAGATCACATAGAGTTAGATTTGCAAATATCCTACTGAATCATACAAATTAACTCAATCCCTTGAAAAAGCCAGTGCCGAAAATCCGTCAATATAAAAACTACATCGATATATTTACTGATTCATAATCAAGCTTGTCAATAAATACAATATCAATAGAAAGGAAATCAGGACAGATGAATTGAGTCAAAAGAAGGAATAACAATCGAAGTTTTATTATCGTTAACTTCCGTAGGATCTAGATCATTTGTTGTTAAATGTTTTTCAATTAACCTTTTGTCATAAACATGTCCTGATGATCTATTAAGAACTGGAACTTCAGGAATTTCGTTGGAAACAGAACAATTTAACGACATTTTAAAGAAAATTTAAACTGAATCATGGATTTTATCCTGCAAATTTCATCCCATATCTGGATAGACGATCTAGTTGCAGCACATAGCCAATATATGTTTGTTGAGAAGATAAGTTTGTTAATAATATCATATGTTTTTAAAGGGCATAAATGTCTTCCTTCAGATAAATTCCATAACATTAAAGTTCCGTCCCATAATCTAGACAATGCAAATTGACCATCATTTGATGCAGAAATAAGACTGTTTGGATAGATTGGGTTTATTGCAATTTGTATAATAGGTCCATCATGACCAGTAAGTGATCTCAAAGTCACTTGTTCCATCATCTTTTTAACTAATTTTAAATTTTTAAACTTCGTTCCAAACGAAACCTATTAAAACAAATCTAATTCCTGAAAGAACAATAATCAATTTTCATTATAAAATAAAAAACTATCCATTCCTCGCGTCTGTGTGCGCACACCAATACGAACACAAGTCTAACAATAACGCGCAAACAGACGCGATAAAAAACGCCAAAATCGGCTGAAACAACAGAAAATCGAAAAATGTTCTTAATAAAACTCGATATTGTTATTATTAATTATACAATCAAAAACACAATCATTAGGCTTGTCAGGTGAAACCTTAAAGAATACCGGACAAAATTTAAAAATAAAGCTTAGACTATGCTATTTCTAATTTTTCCCACCGCACAGTTAGTTGAATTAACGGACCCAAAGTATATTATTTTGCACTTCCTTCTCTTTCTTGTAAAACCACCTTTTACCTCAATCATTTCTTAGCTATAATTACTTTAAATTAACTTAAAATTAGTTGACTATTAAAGCTATACAGACCTAGTTGATTGATAATATAAAAAACAAATTTAATATTTAATTTTTCACTTAAAAATTCAAACTTTAAATACTTCAAACTTTAGATTAATTTATCACTTTACTACACCAGCAGAAAACTTTAAATAATACTTTAATATTTTGCATTTCCTATTAAACTAAAATTTTTATAAAATAAAATAATAAACTGCGGTATAAAAAATTTGAATTTCAAAATTTTCAAAGCGTCCGGACAAATGTACGTCCAGTCCTTCTAGTTTTTTCGTCACCGGACAAATTAATTAACGGACTGTCCGATTCAAAAACGGATACCAGGCAACCGTAACAATCATAAAAATTTTACTCATACATTAATTACCTTTTATTTACTGCTTTGATCACTTCCTGTTGTGTTACAACATTCAAGTTTCGGTACTCTAATTTTACATCTAAGTTATTATCGTATACATCAACAACTTTAAGAAAATAAAACATCTCTATTCTTAGACCATACAAACCTGGAGCAATGTGGTTTAGACTACAAGGGTCATTGCAACCGACTTTACATTTAAGATGTCCTTCTGCTTGCATCCTATTGATCCTAGTGGGTGTGTAAAATAAACTACCTCTTACTTTGACTGCATTGATGTAGGTATCACCTGTCATCAATTTCCCTTTTGCAGTTAACCAGTTATGTGCATATGGCACTTCTTTAGCTTCTCTTAGACCTTTACCGTCTAACTTACCATAAAGGGCCATAGCAGTGGCTTCGTAAAATTGTTTCTTGGAGGCTATTGGCGTCTTTTGGAAGTGGAACGGTTAATTCCTCTTTGCCAACTATACCTTAACAGCTTCGTTCTCGGCCAGTAAGCTTATCCTTTCATCACTGCACTCTTCAATTCTCTTCAATCTATCACGCTTCGCAAATAGTATCTGGTATACTCAAACTGGTACACTCAGCCACCATTCTTTACCTTACTATTAATAAATTATGAACACGTGTCAGTTGGCAGATGTAACCATATGCGAATCGCGCCTCTACTCATTTTATTCAATACCCGCAATTCAGTGGTATCAGTTTTCCCCAGCACAGTCTCGTGTAAAATACCTAGTATCAAAATATTCCTTAACACCTCTAGTTTTTGTTGCGGTTTAATAGATGCTCCCGTGATATTAACAAAGCTTTTAGTATAAAGATGGGTTAACGTTTTAGTTGTACGACCAAGGGCTCTAAATTGGATCCCCAAATACTTATAGTATTCGTTTGCTGACATAACGGGGAACTCTTATCCATCAGCACTTACTATCTCTTTAGTGACCATCCATTTTTTCTGCTTACCGTCCTCTCTCGCTATAATGGAGGCACTTTTACTTGAATTGAATCTAAAGCCATTGGAGACCAGTTCGTCTTAAACAGTTGTAAGCAGGCTGTTAAATCGTCGGTGTAAGCCAAAATGGGATAGGGGATTCCCCCAACTTATAGCCAATACCAGTATCATACGCTTTCTGGATGGCGAGATCGATAACATTGTTGAACAAAGCGAGTGAAAGCGGGTCACCTTGTTTCACCCCTCTGTTAAAAGTTGCCCCAATATCATCGACCCTTGTTATTGCATTCCTATAGCTCTATTTAACATACCTTAATAGCAATTCAGGATAACCCGCTAGTTTCGCTATGTCATGATACTATCATGGTTCATGGAATCGAAGGTCTTTTTCATATCAACAAATGCAATAACTAAATTAATTCGTGCATCAGAGAGGATGCAATTAAGCAGAGTGGTGTTTTCCAAACACCCATCCACTGGTTTAAATCCTTTCTGCGCATTCGAACCCCAACGGCAACTACTGACTCTTGCCGCTAGGATCTTATTTAGTGCCCTAGTTAAAACTGAGTTAACAGATATAGGACCTAAAATATATAGGTTCAAAATTTAAAATTATGGTCTAAATTGTTTAATTAAAGTAATCGATGGATTCAAATAAGTAAATTAAGGTTATGATTTTTGAATTAAAGTAAATCAAGGGTCTAAAAATTGAATTAAAGTAATTTATGGCTAAGTTAATTAAGATATGTAAATTAAGGATAAATAGGTAAATTAATGGCTAATTTTGAAAATTAAGTAATCAATGGTCTAAAAATTTAAAGTTAAAGTAATATTTTAAATTAAGTAAATTAAAGTAAAAATTTAAAAATAAAAGTAAATTTAAGTAATAAGTAAATTAAAGTAAGATTTTTAAATTTATTAACAAAAAGTTGGAATAATAGTCGGTGTTTAAGAAAATTTTTATGATATATTTTTCAAAGTCAATTTTTAATAGAAATTTCTAGGAAATATTTTTCAAAGTAAATTTTTAATGTTAATTTTTATGAAATATTTTTCAATGTTAATTTTAGATGCAAATCTCTGTGAATTAATCAACGACCACATGAAATTATTGGTTAAATATGTAAATATAGGTTATATTTGGTTATTAAGTAAATTGTGGTGTAAAATGTTAAATTAAATAATACATGGATTAATAGGTAAATTAAAGTCCAAATTAAAGTTAATTAAGGTTAATTTTTTTTAATTAAATAATCAATGGGCCAAAATTTTAAATAAGTAAATTACAGTAAGATTTTTCAACGGAATCTTAGTAAATAAGTGACGGATTACTTCTGTTCAAAGTTTCAATTTGAAATTCCATCTGGAATACATAGGAAATTTGCAGCAAAAATTTAAATTTGAATAAATTTGAATTTTTTATCACCACAACTATATATTTTTACGTAGATTTTTCAACGGAATCTAAGTAAATAAGTGACGGACTACTTCTGTGCAAAATTTTAATTTAAAATTCCATCGGGAACATATAGGAAATTTGCGGCAAAAATTTAAATTTGAATAAATTTGAATTTTTTATCTCCGCAACTAAATATTTTTTCATAGATTTTTCAACAGAATCTAAGTAAATTATTGATGGACTACTTCTGTGCAAAATATCAATTTAAAATTCCATTCGGGAACACATAACGCAACAATACACAGTTGAAGTGACAACAAGCCCACAGATTCCTTCGACAATTAAAACAAAAACTGGAGTATTTACAACCAAACATAACAAACTCCTGTTCCAACGTATTAGTGAAAGAATTTTTTATGCGCGCGATGCCACCGGAAATCAGACGCATCTTAGCTGATGTCGAAACACTTGCTGACATAGCCGACAAAATAAACGAGGAAATCTACCCAACAGTTTGTAGTACTCAAAACTACAATAGAAACAAAACAAATTACCACAACCAGTCAAGCAACAAAACGACTGAATCAAACGAAACAACAAATCAACTAATGAACACGCTGATTAGCAAATTCGACGAAATAATTGTCGAAAACAGACAAATAAAAGCAGAATTAACCGAAATAAAAGAGAAATACAACAGGCAAAATTTCAATTCAAACGAAAATAGAGACCTATTCAACTGAAACAATTTCAACACAAACCAACCATCAGATAATCATAACAGACAATACTACAACCACCCATCAGACAGAAATAACAGGCAGAACTACAGCTGCAGACAATCCCCAAACAATCACTACAGAAACCGGTCAAACTCCCCAAACCGATACAATAACTACCGAAACAACAACCCAGAAATAATCAAAATACATGAACAAATACAAAAATAAACCGACACCCACAAATATCCTCAACAGAAAAGACCCCAAGCGTTTGGTATTCGAATTACGACAAGACTTCGATTAGAGAGGAAAAGCAACAATCGAAAAAATACTCAACAAAAATGAAAACACAATGACCACTCCGACAGATGAGGACATAAGCAAAAATTTCCAGACCACAACAAAACACATAATTAAACACACAACACTTGATGCACACCCCTCATACATAGACCTCATATCAGATAAACCTATAACAGACACAGAACTTACTGACATCATACATAAACTAGACAGCACCTCAGCCCTGGTAGCGACAAAATCACATTCATAGAATGGAAAAAACTCGATCCAAACAACAAATATAGACTCGCCCTTTTTAACAACATACTACGCAATGGAACTATTTCAAAAACCTGGAAGACCTTTAGAACAAAACTCATCCTTAAACCAGATAAAGAGCATTCACCGCACGAAGTGTCCTCCTGGAGACCACTTGCTATACTGGACTCAGCTTACCGAATCTTTGCCTCTATCATGAATGATAGACTTCTCTCATGGATTGAGATAGGGAACCCGGGATGGATGCACCAAACACAACACAGTTATCAGTCTCGCCAAGGAATGTCCAATGAGGAATGGGACTGATATCAATATCATCAGGCTGGACCTGGCAGGTGCTTTTGGTAGCCTTCCACATGATCTTATATGGCAAATCTCGTCGAGATTGAAACTGCAGGCAAAAACAATAAATCTCCTAAAAGAGATGTACACCGACTGCTACTCAATATATGAATGCGAGGACCGACGATCAAAGGAGATACGGATAAATAATAGAGTCAAGCAAGGCTGCCCAATGTCTATGACATTGTTCAGCCTCTCCATTGACTATATCTTCCAGAAAATCCTCAAACAACACCCACTATTAATAGACGGACACAATATAAGTATAATGGCATATGCCGATGACATTGTCATGATCTCCAACACTCGAAAAGAAATAGTCAACATGTTAAGGAATTTAGTAGAACTCACAGACATAGCACAACTAAAATTCAGACCCTCTAAGTGTGGATACTTCCAACTCCAACGAAACCACAAAGAGATACCCCTAACAATATATAACGAAAACATACCCATCATTGACCAAGTTAACATATATAAATACCTAGGGGTTGATTTTGGACAGAAGGCAAACACGACATCGACAACACACTCATTAAAGCAATCGATGATACAACAAAGATAATGACTTCTGATTTACACCCAGCACAAAAACATCAAGCATGCAAAACATTCATACACTCCAGATTGATATTTCCCTTCAGAAACTGCACAATCAACAACATGATTCTTGACAGCAACAGAAACAAAGTCGTACAAAACAAACCCAAACAATTAGGCTATGACCAGAAAAGACACACTAGATGACATACACCAAAACATTAATAACAATTGCTTCTACGCACACTGCAGACTAGGAGGTCTGGGCATAGTGCCAAGCATTGACGAATACATGTGTAATGTACTGTTATATATTTTATTTATTTTTAAACAAGGTTTTGCGACGCCTTGTCATTTTATCGAGGGTAGGCCGCAATGGCAAACGAATAAAAAATACTATATAGCGATAATTTACTATGGTAAATTATCGCTATACAAAAATTGAAAAAATAAAAAAAAATCGATAGAAACAAATTAAGTTAGAAATTAAAAGAATATAAGAAATTAAAAACCAATTGAATCTGGAAATACGAAGCCTTTTGGACAATCTAATTACTCCAACTTTCAAAACAATATATTGAAATTATCTTCACTTAGAAGACAGTAACGGTAACTCTTTACGTAAATAATAACCAGAGGAAGTACCAATAACCAATCTGTTGAACCTTGGCAACAAAGTGCATGTTATTATTATTAAATTTTTTTATTATTTACATAAAAGTTGTTATTGTTTAATATCAGTTATTGTTGATTTATTATTCATTTTTATTTGTGTTTCGTAAGCACGCAGATACACACGCACCCCGATTGTCCCGCCACAATTTTTAACGGAGACTTTGTCGGGTTCATCAAATTTCCTAACAGACACACGCACTCATCATAATAAATATAATATAAAACAAATATAATAAGCACAAATATAATAGGAACCTCCTAACAACATGATACAAGGTATCAAACACCTCATTAAAATATTACAGTCACGAGACATAAGAATGAGGGAATTCATAATTAAACAAATGATAGCAGTAGCTAAAATCAGATTTAAACACACACCAATAGATATAAACCACACACTTAGGTGGATAATGCAGACATTAAAGGCGACACAAGCGGCCCAGCAACAATATTTGGCAAATTTTGATCTGCCATCAAAAGAATAAATGAAATATTTGGCATCAAAATCACACTTACATTAGAAAATAACAAATACATACTACACATAAAGACAAAAGATTACATTATATACATTAACGAAACGAACCTCACAGAAACTTCTGCAAAAATACATGAACTCACAAGCGAATGGTATGCAGACCAGTGGTACCAAATGACATGTCAAGGATACATTTCAAGAACAATAGACAATCAACACATCTAATCAAATCACATACCTTAACTGACAAACAATACATTTTTCTCATTAAGGCAAGAAATAACATGATAAGTCTCAATTATAGCACACACAGAATGAAGGAAAATATGAACACAAAATGTAGACTCTGCAACATGGAACCAGAAACACAAGCACACATCTTCAACCATTGGCCCAGAACACAAATTCAAGGAGAAACAAAACAATAAGGTCATGTATAAAGTTAGCGGGTATCTCATCTCCAAAGGTTTCCAAGTTGACTAGAACGCCCACCTCCTGAAATAGACACTAGACTTAGATCAGACCTAATCATTAAAACCAAAAGGAACAACAAAATACATATACTCGACATAAAAGTACCCTATGACCGAGAAGAAAATGATAATTACAAGAAATACAGAACACTAGCGATTGAAATCGAGAAGAAAAACAATTGCAAAACTACACTAGATGCCCTAGTTGTTGGAACGCTGGGCTCCTGGGACAAAAATAACGACACAGCACTTGCTAAAATAGGGCTAAACAACAATGAAATCAAAACAATAGCCAAGATATGTATGAAAACAGCAGTGGCAGCTTCGCAATATATATGGATATATAAGTAAATATAAGTAGACCCACATGAAACACAATAAGATACACACTAAAACACACCAACACCCTATATATAACCTACTCTAATTACCCTGATCTAAATGGAGCGGATTATTATTATTATTATTATTATTATTATTATTATTATTATTATTATTATTATTATTATTATTATTATTATTATTTATTATTATTATTATTATTATTATTATTATTATTATTATTATTATTATTATTATTATTATTATTATTATTATTATTATTATTATTATTATTATTATTATTATTATTATTATTATTATTATTATTATTATTATTATTATTATTATTATTATTATTATATTATTATTATTATTATTATTATTATTATTATTATTATTATTATTATTATTATTATTATTATTATTATTATTATTGTTTCGACCAGTCAGAGGGGGATTGCCTCTGACTGGCATTTATTCGGTTTCTTTTTCTATCGCGTCTGTGTGCGCGGTCTGGTTAGACCGAATATTGTTGGTGTGCGCACACAGACGCGAGCAATGGATTGTTGTTTGGAAGTAGGTTTTGATGTAATTTTTATTGATTTGAATTTTTT
Organism: Schmidtea polychroa; assembly: GCA_959609185.1. Classification (NCBI taxonomy): domain Eukaryota; kingdom Metazoa; phylum Platyhelminthes; order Tricladida; family Dugesiidae; genus Schmidtea; species Schmidtea polychroa. The sequence continues at coordinate 25,985 of CAUHTR010001743.1, read as the reverse complement.
ATGTATTGTTGTTAGAAATTCGAGAATTGGTTTGTTTTGTTTTAAAAAAGGGAAGTTCGAGAAATTGGGTTTCGGTTTGTTTTCAAGAAATTTTTGGTGGTTTTTTAAAAATTTGAATCGTTTAAAAACTGGATGAAGCTCCTTGTTAAAATGGCTTCAGGTGTCAAATGTGATCCTTCTTATTTCGATGAAACCCGTGAATTCATTGAAAATGGCAGAAAGTTTGGTGGAGTATTGGCTCACTGTCTTGCTGGAATCTCAAGAAGTGGAATTATTTTGACGGCTTATTCAATGAAACATTTTAAAGTTGGTCCAAACGATGCGATTGAGACAATTAAGGAAAAGTCATTTATATGTCCAAATGATGGATTCATGAAACAATTAAAGATATATTTCAACGTGAATTGTAGTGGTGATTACCAAAGTGATGAGTACAAACAATTTATCCGCTTATTTTCTCCAGATGAAATCAACAAATGCACAAATACAGTTTCTCAAGCTCAATCTAATTTATCATCATCTTCAAAAGATTTAGTTCAATTCAAATGTAGAAAGTGCCGATTTTTATTATTCGACAATTCAAGTGTTGTTGAGCACAGTAAGATGAAAGCTTCGAAAGCGAAAAATGAAAACACAATTTGCAATGAGGAAATATTTATCGAAGCTCTTCCTTGGATTGATGGCAGCAATGCAGACGGGGAAATGAAAATGACAGTGTTAAAGAATAAAATTTTGATAATGAGTTATTCTGAGCATAATCAATTATTATTATTATTATTATTATTATTATTATTATTATTATTATTATTATTATTATTATTATTATTATTATTATTATTATTATTATTATTATTATTATTATTATTATTATTATTATTATTATTATTATTATTATTATTATTATTATTATTATTATTATTATTATATACTATCCGTGACACGTGAGGAAGGATAGGAACGAATGGACAGGATTATAATTAACAAATAATAATAATAATAAACATAAATTGTACCTAGTAGCACAAAGTGCTTATTACTGGAAGTACCTTAACGGACCCCGGATCAGAAATGTCTTAAAACAGCAAGAAAACATGTAGTCAGTGGCATAAAAAACCAACTGACACATAATACACATGTAAATGGTTTGATAACTCGCCAATATCAAATCATTGAGCGGTTATATCTTTGATATTCCCGTGAAGCACTGCATAATAGTGCTCAAATCTTCGGCCACTAGTGTTGTGATGTCTGATGATTTGTCAGGGGAACACAGAAGCTACCTATGTATATTAAAAACTAACCCCGATATGCTATGATCGCTTTGAGGTTGAAGTTCATCCGTCAGGATCCGACCTACTTTTCGGAGCGGTAGGTAAAATCTGGCTTTGAATCAAAAGAATCAAGAAGCGGGTTTATCAACAAAAACTACTGCTTCTTTCACAACAGATTCGGCGACAAAGCATATAAATGCACAAAACCCTGTGAATATCACAAGATTGAACAGGAAAACTAAAACCGTCAGTGTTGATAGCACCCACATTCAGTGAAAAAACAATACATTTTTGGTGCACACAAACAACACTGACTTCCTAATTGACACAGGCTCAGTAATATCACTTCTACCCCACTACATCTACAAAAACGCAAAAACAACAGAAAAATCACTAACTGCTGCAAACGGCTCCAGCATAAAAACATACGGCCAACATACACTAACCTTAACAATAAATTCACAAAAATACAACTGGACATTCACAATCACAGAAGTACAACAATCAATAATAGGAGCTGATTTCTTAGCACACTACAACTTAATGGTGGACTGCAGAAACAAAAGATTAATTAAAAATCTAACAACAGCCAAAGAAACCAACAAGATTAAAACGTGTGATAGAAACACGCACACCAAATATTAAAACAATCAAAACAATTGAACACGTCACTGGCAAAATGGTAAATTATCGCTATACAAATTTAGACAAATAAAATTTTTTTAAATCAAAGATAAAGAAACAATTTGCCTTAAATAAAGAAACGAATTGCCATTAATAAAGAAACAGTTTGTTATTAGCAAAGGAACAATTTGCCATTGATAGAGAAACAACTTACCATTAGTAAAGAAAATATTCGCCAATAAACAGTAATAAACAATAAAGCAGTAGAAAAGAAAATTATCTAAAGAATTATCTAGAGAAATTATCTAAAGGAGTTCATGCGCAAATTATCTAAAGAACATTATCTAAAATTCTCTAACTGGGCGATTAAAGGTATTTTTTATTATTATTATATAAATAAAGTTTGTAATTTATAATTGTTACAATTTATTTTACCTATAATGTTATAACCCTACATACATTCACCCCAGCTGTCTCGAGACAGGGAACTTACCGGTGACTCGGTTGGGTACTACAATATTTCTTATTGCACTCTCACTAACAAACATAAATACAAACTATACACATAATATAATACAAATATAATATACACGAACATACTATAGAAACTATAGCCCTTAATATCGTTCATTTCTTTTTCCACAATTTATTGTCTTGACTCCACCGATGAAATGAAAACCACGGAGTCGCTGATGTTTTTTCAGTCTTCTATCAATATAGTATATTTCTCAGGGACATTATATCTATCTTCCATATTGCTGTGAGCCATTCTGAAATCCTGGTTGTTCTCGGTGTAATATCTTCTTTCAGATTTTGAATCTTCTTCTTCTATCCACGCTATTCTTTGATATCGGTGTGGAACCTCTTTCCGTAACAAAAAACAATCTCGAAACCGTGTCCTTCCTTGCCACATAACAGACATTTATTTCCCAGTGGACATACATATCTTCTGTGTCCCCTTTTGCCACAGCCAAGACAATTACCTACTGCTAATTTTGGGACCGATGCTTGTGGTAGTCCTCTACTTTCGTTGTACAGCCTCCTTGCTATATTCTTCATGAATATTGTTGGCAGCTTCCTTTCTGAGCTATTCGGGATTCTCGCATTTCTCAAGAATTGTTCTTTTAGATATTATTCTCGACGACCACGGTTATTTCCTTCATATTGCATTGATCCAAGTATAGGATGTTTGTCTCTTCTTGATCTGTGGTGACTAAATGACTTTTCTGATAGTCTTCTTTGTGGTGATGTAGGCATTGGGTCTTGGGTATTCTTTTTAATTTTCATCTGCCCTCCCTCAGTCACTCTAGCGTATGCTCTTTGACCGGTTGCTTTAAGAAATTTCGTTTTATTGTTTCCAATTTTGTTACTTTCAAATATTTTCGCCAATGATCTCGTTTCTTCAATTTTTGTTTCTGGTTTCATCAATAGTATCTCTCACAGTCTCGCATCACGTGCTTTATTTGCGATGAGGTATTAAACAATATCTTCTTAAGATCGTCCTGAATTTACAACTTCAGTTAAAACTTTCCTTAGACGTATCTCAAAAGCTACAAAGCGTTCATCATCTTCCTGTTTCATAGCTGCCAATTCTCTGATTTTGCCAGTTATTGATTTTGTAATTGGAAACGTATGTAAGAACTACGCTTTGGCTTTCACATCTGTTGTTTCTGTTTCTTTGACGTTTCCTACAATGTCTTTGCTTCTGTCACCAATAAAACATCGAAAGTGCTTGTCAATCGCTGTCCATTTGTTAGCAGCCATTCTTCTATATCCCTGATCCATTCTTCGGCTTCTTTAAGACCTCATCCATCATATCGTCTAATGTTCAGTGTGAGCATGTCTTGGCATGATTTCGGTAGGCATTCCATTAGCGATTTTGTAGATTTCGAAATTGCATTGATGTTCTGATTATTGGCGTGGTCACCAGTTAAATCCAACTCGGTTTTTTGAATCTTCAAATCTGACATAAATTTATTATTATACAAGAAGTTTTTAATTTTCCACAAAGACGTACCAACTCACTTATTTAAACAAATTCAGATATCTTACTCAATATATAAAATTATTTTTTCTTATACCAAACCTTAATTTATGGCAAAACATAATTGATGTACTTTGGTGTATTATAAATCGAACATATAATTCAATGTCCATAACAAAAAAAATTAAAAAATTTAATTATGGCCTATAAAACCTTACACTATCATCATGCAACTTTATATGCAGTTTGAATAGTAGTATACAGTCATAGAAAGTTCGTTCTCAGTAACAACGAAAAGAAATATTGATTTAATAACCCCAAAACATCTCCAAAACTTATTCATTCCATTTAGTACAATTGAATATTTTTGCGATTCACATTTATTACAGTAAATCAAAAATTTAAAATCATACAAAATCATAAAATTTTACACTATATTCATTTGGTTTTTACGAAAACTAATTAATAACTTTTTAAATTCTTAAAATATAAATTTTCTTAAATTAACTTGTTTATATCAATTAATTATTAAATTTATTAAATTTAATTTTTTAAGCATTACAATATTTTTCTGAGATTATATTTTTTAGGAAACATAAGTTTCTCCATTTAACACAATATAGAAAATGATTTATTGATAGAACTATTAGTCATTGATTAAATCAAAATATTTTTTAAATGTCAGATGAAAATTATCGACTTGTCCAAAATGATATATCTGATAAAAATCGAGACCTTTTTCTTCATCCAATAATCGAAGATGTTGTTCACGCTGCTGAACTCGCTAGCGACAAAGATATAAATCCAAAAATCATTCCACAAGGTTCAAGTGGCAGTTACTTTGTTCGAAATTGCAATCAAGAAATAATTGGTGTTTTTAAACCAAAAGATGAAGAACCATATGAAAGTCAAAATCCAAAATGGTCAAAATATTTCCATCGTTTGTGTTGTCCATGTTGTTTTGGACGTGAATGTTTAATAACAAATCATGGATATTTATCCGAAGTTGGAGCTAGTATACTTGATGAAATGCTAGAATTAAATATCGTTCCTACTACGAGATTGGCTCAGTTAACAAGTTTAGCATTCAATCATAATCCTTTAAATATTATGAAATCAAAAACTAAAACTCATATTGCAGAAACATTTCCTGATTTGGGACGTAAATTCCATCGACTGGGAGTTCCTCCTAAATTTGGATCGCTGCAAATTTTTGTTTCTGGATATGAATCGGCTGAAAATTGCATAGAAAACGTTTTAAATAATATCTTACCGGCGGATTCTGAGTTGCAAGAGGAATTTCTATTTGAATTCCAGAAACTGGTGGTATTAGACTATATAACCCGCAACACTGATCGCAACAATAGCAATTGGCTGATCAAATGGCAATCTCGAATCAATAGCCAATTAAAGGATGATCTGAATGCCGGTGACATTGCTAATGGAAATCCACAAGGTTCCCAGAATAATTTCTTTATTAAAATCGCTGCAATCGACAACGGCTTGGCTTTCCCATATAAACATCCCGATCAAATGAGAATCTATCCTTATTATTGGAGTTGGCTATCGATTGCCAATGTTCCATTCTGCGATAGGATCTCATTACTTTTACTCCCTAAATTGGGAGATTCAGTTTTTGTTGAGAAAATGATTGATAATCTTCATTTATTATTCAAGGTAAAATAATTACTATTAATTTAATTATTTTTTAATTATTATGACAGAATCATGTTATCAATCCAAATAAATAATTCTACATAGATATGTGTGTTAAAAAAAGACAATATGTGATTTAACTCATTTATTTTAGGATGTGGCTATTTATACATACAGTATGTATACGCAATTGGCTATTTATACATACAGTATGTATACGCAATTGGCTATTTATAACTTAACTTGGCTATTTATAACTTAACTTGGCTATTTATAAAGTAACTTAGTTGAAGCTGGAAGTTGCCAGGATTGCTTAGTTGGTACTGAAAGTCAGAATGAATCCGATACAAATCATCAAAAAAATGAAAACCTAAAATTCAAAACAAAAATTAAGTCTAAAGGACGTCCGAAGAAAAAAACTAAACAGATTCAGTTTTACAAGAAGCAAATTAAAACACGGAATAAAAAATAAAATAAGCACCTAAGTATACAGTTTATGTCTAATTTTTATCTATTTTATTGTTTTGCTTTTTACGTATATTGTAACAATAAACATTAAATAAATAAAACGATATTTTTCTATAATTATGTAGTTTTTATTAAAATATTAATATCAATAAACTTTATGGTTAGTTAGTACGTTATACGTAACTACAAATAGCCAATTTCTTATACATACAGTAAGTATAAATAGCCAATTTCTTATACATACAGTAAGTATAAATAGCCAATTGCGTATACATACTGTATGTATAAATAGCCACATCCTTTATTTTAATTCAATAGTTCTTTAATGACAATATATTTGGTACTATTATATATCATATAACAGTTATAAAAGAATTCGTGGTCCAAATTGGACAAATTATGCATCATTCGATAAAGGGAAAATCGATTTTCAGATAACATTAAAATAAAATGCCGTGTTGTCTATCAAAATTAAAAGTTATAATAAAATTTTCCATTTGGTGATTTTAGTTAAGCGTTATTCCAGAATCACTAATTCATATAAATACATGGAGAATTATGTATTTAGATTATTAAGCATAATAAATATTATTATAAATTACTATTTTTATTTGTTATTATAATTATTATCAACATTTTTTTTCTTTTACTATTTTTTGTCATCGATTACTTTTATTTAACTTGCATATTTGACATGGAAAATGATGTAAATATCTTACAATGTAAATAAAAAAATTACTAGTGATACCGTAGATCAATGGCAAAGGATTTTACTGATTGTTAGGAGGTCTAAGTTTATTTATAATAATACTATATTTTAGAATGAATATTATTCCAAAATTATATTTATGGAGAATTCTAATTAAATCTGAATAATATTTTGAGCAATGTCATTATAAATTTAAACACATCACATACATGCACAATTAAATATTTATAAATAAATTTAATACACACACACACACACACACACACACACACACATATATATATATATATATATTAGAAGCTGCTAACACATTTTCTAAATTATTTTTTAAATCCGGTTCAAAAGTTAACGTCATAATTCCAAGTACCGTATATACTCGCGTATAAGTCGAGAAATTTACGTCAAATTTTCAAGTCAAAATAGCCACTTCGACTTATACACGGGTTTCCAATTTAGGACTTATAAACCTCTTTAAATTTGCTCGACTTATACGCGAGTATATACGGTATTTATTTAATGAAATATTGTATAATTTTCAAACAAATTTTCAGCGTTGAATAAAATATTTTCAAAACCATTTATTAAAATTTCGATATTTAAAATATATTTATTTGAAAATGATTTACTAATAAAAAGCTTGTTTAATTTTTAAATTTAAAAATTTCAATTAAAAAAATTCAATTTAAAAATTATTTTAAAAGTTATTTTAATAGTCAATTATTTATCATTTAAAATTATCTTAATAAATCATTGAAATATTTTATTCTCAGCTGAAAACACCTCACATCCCCTTCTTTAAGAAATTTCTTCATCTTTTCAACATTTCTTTGAAGCATTTTCCCACTTTGTAGCAGATATTGGCGATCATAGATCTTCTGCATTATTCTGTATGGCCCTTCGTATCTTTCCTTGTCTTTCGTTATTGATTCTACTTTTACCAGAACCTCATCTCCAATATTGAATGATCTTTTTGTTTGCGTTGTTTCTCGTGTGTCTTATTTTTGTGAAATCGGCGCTTTACTATGGAATTGTTTTCAGCTATTTTTCTTCCAAATATTACTTCTCCGGAACTTCGTCCAATTGATTTCTGAAATGTTGTATTCATGTTAAATTCAATCTCTGGTATGATCTCTGCCCAATCTGTTCTACTTTTTTCTTTTTATGATGCATTTATATAGTCTCTTATTGTTCTGAATTGACGTTCTATCACACCATTTGTATTATGGTGGTATAGACTTGAAAACCATAGTGCAATTCCCATTGATTTTGTAAAATCTTTCATCGTCTTAGATTCAAATACATTTCCACAATCTGTGTGAATTTCCTTTGGTGCTGCAAATCTAAGCTACTAAATTAATTCCCCTTCTTAAGTTGCATAATCGTTTTTCAAAAATGATTACTTAATGAGACAGATTTTAAAAGAAAGTTTAATGATATCAAAAAGAAAAGTTAAACGACATAAATTACAATCCAAGTCAAGATTGTGAATGGAAGTAAAGACTTACTGATTCAAATTGTAAAATTTAATCAAAAATTGAATTTTTTTTAACCAATTTATTATCATTTTCTTCATTTGGTTCTAACAATGTCAATTAAATCTAGTTTCCTGTTTTATTAACTTTCAATTAGAATAATGAAATTAACTAAATGTTTTAGTTAGGATTATTTGTCTAGTTTTTATTGGGACAATTTCATCGTTGAATAAGATATAATTGGAAAATGTAACTATTCGTTGCAGATGACTCTGCATAAAATGTAAACTGATAACATTCTACTAATAGAGATATATAAATAAATCATTTGAAAATATCACAATCGAATCATTTTTTTACAGAATTTGATATTATCTGGAAATAATCTAATTAATAATTGAAACAAAATATTTTTTGTCTTTTTAAAAATGTAAATTTTGTAATCAAATGAAAATTTTGCAATGAGCAATAAGCACAATATCATTTAGCAAAGTGCTATTTATTGTTTAAATAATTGTCATAAATAGGCTATTGTTCATTGTTTACACGTTTTTCGCTTATATTCTCTACAATAAATAAATTTATGTATTCTTTTCATTCAATAAATATAATGGAGGAAAATAAAATTTCATTGAGATATAAGAACTTTTTCATGTTGTGTTTTGTTATTTGTTGTGGACTTTTTAATTTTCATTTAGATCATTACAATATTTAGGTTTCTTCTTTGTTGATTAGTTTGCATTAACCATTTTTAACAAATAAATGGATTTGAAAGGAGATGTTCATTAAGTAGACTCAGTAGACAGAATTTTATATTTTATAGTTTTGTAAAGTGATGACAAAATATATGGTCATACCAATGATACTGGAATTCCAAGTGGAAAGGTTTTAAAATCATTATCAATTTCTATTGCTTTCATTTCAGACTAGAGACTATTTTTTTTATTTTTTAACACGAATTTTCAACACAACCATTTTCAAGTATTTGTTAACCAATCTTAATTTACTCAAATAGAAATAGAAAAAAATTATTTTTAAAGTAACGGTATTTTGATTTAGAGAAAGGAAAATCAAAAAATTTTAAAATAAAATCGTAAAGACGTTGATATTTAATGCGAGCTGAATGTTAATGTTAATGTTGCTTTTGATGAAGTATTGTAAAAATTACTGATTTTATTCAGCAGATTTAATCTATTTCACATTAGTTTCAAATAGATTTTTTACAATAAACCAAAAAACAAATTTTTGAATAGGAATTCTTATCTGTAATATCTATATTTTTAATTAAACATTGATTAAAAGGTTGGGGATAACAGTTTCAGCCATTCAATTCTAATATCAGTCCCATATAAATATCCCGACTTCGCAAAGCTCAATTGAACAGATGTCTTCAAAATATTTTCAATTTTAACTATAGTTAAAATTCAATGAATATAAAAGTTTTTATTTATCAAAATTATTTGAAGTAGTTTGAAATTACAGCAGAAAATGATCGTAATAATTATTATAATTTTCATTTTCTCTATTAGTTTTCCCATATAAACAACATAGAAATTCAAGAAATAATTGTTTTTTTCACAGTTAGTGTTGACACAGCTTGAAAATAATTTAAACATATTATTTTTATTTCTGAAATGCACAGTCAAATTATAATTTTCTATTTAATCTCTTTTCAGATGATAGATCAATATTTTATTTATTAACAGGACTTTTCAGCAGTGTCTTTAATAGCACTTAAAAAAGACTGCCAGAAAGTCACGTTACTTTATAGAATAATGAATAAAGAAAAAAATAATAGAAAAAATTCCTAATTAATTTCAATATTTAGCATCACATTTATTTTACCTTTTTAAGTTTGTATCATCTAATTCATGGCTTCCTTCAAGTGGTAGGCTGCGAAATTAATACATATAAATTATTGTACTAGTAAAATATAAAACAATTAGACAGTATTAATTAAATGTAAAAATTTTCAAGGGCTATAGCTTATAAGTCTAATTTTATTATTAATAAAACTTAAAATTTGCCAATAATGTTCACTAGATATTATAATAATATTATAATAATATAGAAAAAAAAGATGAATATTTAAAAATACACTACGTTGTGTATTCAATAAGTACCTGGACTAGGTGCAAAAAAACCAACAGGAATGGTATATTTTAACGTAGGAACAAGGATATGTAGTTTTTATTTTTCAATATAAGACCCACTGTGGGTCATAAACTGCCTCCAATCATGGAAGTTTCAAAAATGCATTTTTGAAGAAAATTTGAAGAAACTTTGATTTTACAAGAACATTTCCACATTCTGCTGCAAATCTGCAGCATTTTGGTAGATTTTACCTTGGAAATGATCTTCATATGCCTAAATAGGTAAAAGTTATTGAGTGCAATATCGGGACTGTATGGAAGGTGATGTAAGGGAACAAATCCAATTTTCTCAATCACTGCCATTTTTCCACACTTTTGCGGATTGTGGCATTGTCTTGGAGGATTTTTTAATTTTTCTTCATTTTTATCAATTTTTTTTACTATAGCGATAATTTACTATAGTAAATTATCGCTATATAGTTTTTTAAAACATTTCATTTCCCTAACACTATGGGAACAAATTGATAGTAATAAAACAACCTAATTGATATTTTGTTTTAACTCATAAAAACAATTAAAACATAACATTCTACTAGGCTCATAAAAACAATAAAAATGTAACATTCTACTACAGTCTGTTAGCAGTTTTCTCGGTGTGCCGATTTTAAAGATTATTTTTTCTACAAGTAACTTAGCAACTGTTTCCGCTGTTTCATCTTTAGTAAGAAACGCCTCTGCTCATTTAGTAAAATAATCGTTAAAACTAGAATATGCTTATTCCCATTAATTGTTGTGGGTAGTTTACACAAAAAATCCATTGCACATAATTCTATTGGTCACATTAATGACGATCACACGGCTTTAGTCAATTACGTCTGCATGTGTCCACGAAGTTGCTGTAGCATTTGGGATCAATTCAGAGACTTTCCAGCGAAATTCGTACATATTATGCCATTTTGATCTGAAGAAATTGTTAACTTCAATGATTTTCGATGACATGTTCCAGATCTCATATGCCTGGAACTTGTTTCTCCGGGAAATTTCTATTCCCTGAACTCACATATTTTCTCTGGAACATACATGGATAACGGGATTTTATCTACAGTAATGATATTTAGGAGGAATCCATCACCATGTTTGTCAGTGGTCTGTCTGACAGCATTCCATCTCGTTTTCACACATCTCAGAAAGAAAACGTGGGACGAACTTGAATGTCAATTTTCATACGCCAGATTTTTTTCAGGATGGGATGCTGCACACCTTCGGTACTCACATTCAGTCGTTGCGAGATATCATTGATAGTGATTTGTCGTTCTTCCTTTATAATTTACAAACATTTCTCTTTTTTCATCACAAATTTCATAAGGACGGCCAACACTTTTTTTCATCAAACACTAATGTCTATCATATTTGAATTGGCTAATTCAAGCATAGGTTGTTTTACGAGAGGGCACATATTGACATAAGTTGTTTATAACTGATTCTATATTTGCTGACTGTTATCACCACACAAAAAAAGAATTTAATCACACTTCGATATTCGACAAGTTATAGCATGATTTGACCAATAAATTGAAAAGATGCTATTCCACACTGCAGGTGAACATTGAAAAAAAAAATTTTTATAACCATAGATAATATATTATGATTTCACTATAATGTTAAAATACTATTATTTTTTATGAGATAGTCCGGGTACTTATTGAACGCATTACTTAGGTATCTATGGAGTGAATTATATGTTTTATTGAGAATAATTGAAAGTTTTAAAGAATTTAATATAGTATAAACTAATGATTTCTTGGTAGCAGCATTAATTAAATTTTAAACAATTAAATGATAATTTAAGCCTTTTGCTATGATATATTTAATACAAATGAGATAAGATAGTCCTTGTCAATTTAATATAGTATGACATCAAAAATACTCAACTTTGTTAAAATTATTCTGCAAGTGTAAGGAAGTTAAGGATAAAACCCCCAATAACAAGGGATATCTAACATGGTCGAACATTAAAAAACGATAAAATTGACAAATTTATTAATTGTATAAAATTAGTTTCAGAACAAATAAACGAACTTCATATGAACTTTTTTGATTAAATAAATTATCAGTATTGACGATTGAGCAATTTATCACAGTACTACATAATGGCTGATGTAAGAGTTTTTAAAGTGCTATTTACTGAACGTTCGCGGGGTATACTCGTTAATCAGAACAAACAAGAGATGAAGTATACCGAATTTATCGAAAGTAAAAATAATTAAGAAATATTTATAACATTTTTTATACAGTATTTACGAATACATTTAATGAAAAATATTGTTACCCGATAAACAATTCCACCTATACGTAATCCAAATTTTGTATTCTAAATTTACATATTAAGATTTTTTTTGCAAATAAATGCATAAATATAGGACAAGTATTTAAAAGTGACTTTCGTAGACAATAATGGATGTTTGATTGAGCTAATAGATGCATTACGAGACGTAGACGATATTCTTATTTTCTCATTTTATGACTATAAGTTGTTATCGCAATTTCCTTTAACAAAAATACTCTTTTCTCTAATAAACCTCTATAAGGAAAAATATGTTTTTATAAATAATAGTAATAATTTAGTTTCATAAATTTATTAGGTTTAAGAAATGTACAGTGATTCACTTTTAAAATAGAGAAAATAATACCGTAGAACTTACGTTTTTAAGTGTCCAATATGAGACTCATCTAAATTAACATCTACTTGTAATCCAGTTGGTAGAGTTAGGACATTATTAAAGTTTAACAAGTGTAAATTCTTTTGCTACAAATTCTTTTGGACAGTACCAGATTCGTAATCAGGCATAAGTCAGTCTTTTTTATTGCGCATAATTGAATTGTATATAATTATGTATTTTATTCCTGGGGCTTACAACGGTGATGACAATAATAAATACCGTATTTTTCGGAACATAAGGAGCACTTAAAATCCTTTCATTTTCTCAAAAATCGTCAGTGCACCTTATAATGCGGTGCGCCTAATGTTACCCGTATTTTTGGGAACATAAGGAGCACTTAAAATCCTTTCATTTTCTCAAAAATCGTCAGTGCACCTTATAATGCGGTGCGCCTAATGTATAGTTGTGCTTTTTGGATTTCTGACCTAGAAACGATTTTAGACCTAAATCCAAAATATAAAATTGCAAGCTGCGTGGGAGCATTGAATGACAAAAGGTGAACACGCATTCACCAAGACAGGAAGGCAACGCTGGGCAAGTTATGTCACTATCTGCCAGTGGATCGTGAATGCCTGGGCGAAGGTATCAGTCAGGAAGGCCGGAATCATCACTGAACAGCTAAGTAACATCAACGAGACTGACTCTGATAATGATAATGATGAAGGGGATCCGGACATGCTTGATGCCAAAATCGCCCAACTGTTAAACTCAGACATTGAAGATGAAGGATTTGATGGATGTTTGGTAGAGGAATAGATTAAACCTAAAAAGTCAGCGAATTGTTTTGTATTTTATGTGTGTAACACTGAACAATGGTGAAAGTTATTGTGAAAGAGTTGAATAGAGTTGAATAAAGTTTGACTTATTGGAGTTTTGTGTCATTTAATGTGTACGTCTTATGTATGAAAGTAAAACCGTTAGCAGTCGATCAATGATATTGCGCCTTATTACACGGCGCCTAATGGTCCGAGAAATACGGTAATAATAATTTAAACAAAATATTTTGTAAGTTTTTACTGTGCTCTGACGGATCGCTCTGAATTAAATTGCAATTGATGTTATAATTGTTCACAATTATTCTTTTTTCCAATATTTGTTTATTTATTGCTCTTTTCTAAATATATTTTAAAAGATATAATAAATTGTAAAATAGTTCTTTAATCTTTTAAGTATTTGATTTTGGTTAGGTAAATTTTGTATTTTCGAACTTTTGTATGTCTCAACCAATTTTATATAAAAATTACTGATAGTCTCGGTAGTAGCATATTATGATATTTAAATATTATAAAACCGAATTTAAATATTTATATATTATAAAAATATTATAAAACGATTTTTTACTGATATAATTTAATTTTTTTTCCAATTTCATAACTGATTATTTTTTCCATTGAATTTATTAAAAAGAGAGATTGAAGACTATAAATCAGTAATATATCGATGTTTTTTGATACTCACGAATTTTCGGCACTGCCTTTTTCAAGTGAATTTCAATGAAAAAAAAACATCGATATATTACTGATTTATAGTCTTAAAGCTTTCTTTTTAATAAATATAATTTAATTTTATATTAATTTTCTCATAGTTTCCACGTGGATTTTTTACATTTTTCTAATTGATTTCATTATTTCTAGAACTTTTTTATTATCACATTCACCAATTTTATCAATTTATTTCAACTTATTTTCCTTTATTTTCCATCTCTCACGTTCATTTCTCCATCATTGCTTATCATCATCATCTATATTTACTCTTCTATTTCTTCAACACTAATATGTTAAAAAATTTCCCACATCTCTCAATAAGGTTTTATTCCTGTTAAATTTTTCCCATATAAAGGTTACGGAAAAAGAGGTCAATGAGATCTATGATTCAAATAGAATGACTAGTTACACTTCAACACTTGTTCGAAATTTTCGAAAATTCGAACGGCTTTGACAGTATAATTTCTTTTTTTTTATAATCCTATCTCCATATAGCTGTTTATTGTTTTTTGGTTCTATGTTTGCAAAAGCCAGGAAACTACTGTATTAACCAATAAAATTATTTTCATTCAGATCAATAATCATTTCAAAAAATCGATTTTTGAAAAACAAATGGCAGTAATGCGTGGTCAAGTATAGATTTTTTGAATTTTTTATAATTTGTTTCTGAAATCGATATCAGATAACTAATCTATGCGCCGCACTTCGTCAACAAAAGACTCCAGCTCAGCTAGTTGAAATGGCTCCAATGACACTGGAACTAATTAATAGTACCGATAACATCGTTCCCAACTCAGAACGTTTACGAACTAACTCAACGGACGCGTCTACCCGTAAGAAACAGATATACAATTATGTCACCAAATATTGGAAAAGACCTTTCTTTCGGAAATTCTAGATTATTGTAAGTATTTTTATACAAATTTGTTCAGTTTTTTTATTTGTATGTGAACTAATTAAATGTCTTGACCTACATATTACTCTAAATTTAAGTTTTACATTGTGAGAATTTGACCTACATATTTTATATAAATTTAGGCACGACAACATAAGAGTGAAAAATAAATGTAGATTATGAAAATAATAAGAGCAATTAAATTCATTCAAATCTATTAAAAAGTAATCAACGAAAAGCAGGATATATTATTGAAAAGTCTATCCATCAACAGTACTGTTCTCTATGTTGGGAGAAAAGCTTGTCGGTATCGATTAAGATGAACGTAATTTGGCTTTGACGCCTCTGGATTTTTGAAACGGAATAGTTAACGTTGGATCAACTGTTCCTTCCAGAAATGACCGACAAGTTTGTTCACTGACGGAATGATGACAGTCGACCGTCTGCTGAAATGCCCGATGATAAGCTTCCACTGAATTATTGATGCGGGACAGAATGTCGTTCATACAATCCGGCAATAATTTGTGATCGGGGTCAGTTCCAGCAGCAGTTATCGACCAAATCATCAAATATTGCCAAAAAAAGTTGCCAAAATGAAGCTGCGAGTCAGCAACATTTTAACGTACATGCCAAATGAAAATCTTGAACTTTGCGCCAAAAACACATGCAGATTTGACCTAGTTTAGTTACCATTGATATGGCTTTAATTTGACATATGACTTCGACTTTGACCTAATAAATTTATACATAAACTATGACCTACTTGATTTGACCTTAAATATAGTTTTTTAATGTGACCTACTTAGTTCTAATGATCTTCATTTATATTTTTTAATATATGACGTAATAAGAGAAAAGGTGCAAATAAGCACACAAATTAAGACAGTTACAACAATTGGTTCCATCTAAAGATTTATTAATATAAACACAGAGTGATCACTCTTAAATAGTAATGTATATTGCGTAATAACTAACACATTGTATCGAATTACGCAATATACTCTGAACTGTTCACATTTGGTCCTTGGCCTCTAATGTAATATCATTACTCTCCCCTTCATAAGATTGATGCCATCTCTTTAACCATTCGATTCGTCGGTGCCGTGTCGTATCGGGATATTGCAATTCAACTTGATGATCTGAAATAAATCTAAGAATTTTATATGGACCATCATATTGAATATCATTTTTGTTTCTTCTATGTGGTTCTCGTCTTACAAGTACCTCCTCCCCCACTTCAAAATGTCGTTTAATTCTTTTGTCTTTTTCAAATGTTCTCATCTTTTGCGCAGCTTGCTTGTTATTCTTTTGTGCTTCTTCCGAAATATCGTGTACTTGATGTTTGAGTCTAGAATTAGCGTGTAACGTTATTTTTCGTCCATATACTATCTCAAATGGTGAATATTTTGTAGAACTTTGATAAGTTGCATTTATACTGAATTCAATTCGAGGCAGCAGTTCGTGCCACTGTTTTTCAGCATAGCCCCCTTTCATCGTAGTCACAAGTAAATCTCTCATTGTTCTGATAGCTCTTTCCACTAAGCCATTCGACTGATGTTGATATGGCGAGGCGAATTCTTGCTTTATTCCAAGTTGTTCTAATTTTTCCTTAAAATATTTGCTTTCAAAATTTCGCCCTCTGTCTTTGAGGTTTACTTTGAGGTTTACCATATTTGTAAATCCAATTGTTCATTAGCGTCTTCAAAATAGTTTTTTCATCTTGGTTTGCTGTAGCCGTTAAACTTACTAATTTGCTAAACCTATCAATAATAACGATAACATACTTTTTGTCGGTTGAAGTTCTCTCCATGAAAGCAACATCCATCACAATCTGTTCTAGAAATTCAGAACTTTCGTGTGGAATTAAAATTTCCTTTGTCCTCCCTTGGTCTATTTTCCGTCTTGCACATGTGACACATCGTTTTACTATCTCTTTAACGGTTTCTTGCATTTTCGGCCAGAAAAAATTCCCTTCCAAATAATGAAACAGTTTCTTAATTCCAACGTGACATAAATCTTCATGTATTTGAATCACTAGTTTAGATTGATAGCTTTTTGGGATTATCACTAGATCTTTTTTGTCTGATTCCAATACAAGCATATCATCCGATATCTTTAACCGATCTTTATATCTGAATAAAAAACTATTTAGAAACGATTCCTTCCTGAAAATCTATCTGATTCTTAAGAATTTCCATCACTTCCTGGAACAATTTATCTTTCTTCTGTTCTTCCATAATTTCTAACATTGTCTGTGTTTTTTGTATCAAATTGATATATCTTACTCTTGACCTTTCTTGTTTATGTTGTACATGTGCTGTCTGACACTGTGCACATAAACTACCCTCGATCCTTGATAATCCATCTGCGTTTGCATGTTCTTCACCTTTCCGGTATTTCAATTGGAAATCGTATTCCGATAGATTAGCCATCCATGTCTGAAATTGTGGACTTATTGCTTTTTTATTCGTGTTCATAAATACTAAAGCTTTGTGATCTGTTCGAGCCACGAATTCTTTCCCGTATAAATACTGTCTAAAATATAAAACATATTCATGCAATGCCAATAACTCTTTCCTTGTTACGCAGTATCCCTTTTCATGGGCCGTCAGATTTCTTGAACCGTATGCGATAACTATTTCTGAACCGTCTTCTTTTATTTGACTCAACACTGCTCCAATAGCTTCAAAACTGGCATCAGTATCCAATATAAATTTACGGTCTATACGAGGAAAATCAAGAATAGGTGCTTGTGTTAAGGCTTCTTTAAGTTGTTTAAAACTGTTTTCACAATTTTCTGACCATTCGATTGTTTTATCAGAACTTGACGCTGCTGCATGTAGGGGTGCTGCTATTTTAGCATAATCTTTGACAAATCGTCTATAGTAATTTGTCAAACCTAGAAAAGATCGAAGTTGTTTAGCACACTGTGGTTTCGTCGCTTCTGTAATTGACTTGATCTTCTCTGAATTTGTCTGTATTCCATCTTCACTGACGGTGTGACCAAGGAATTTTAATTTGGTTTTGTAAATTTCGCACTTCTCCGGATTTATTCTTAGTCCTGTTTTTTTTATTCTTTTGAAAACTTCTCGTAATCGCTCATCATGTTCAGACTGGTCCTTGCTGTGGTACCCGGTAATTTAGCGGCTTTTGACATTCGATTAGAAACAGGAACACTTTCATTAAAATAGGTTATTGAATCCGCAAACTTTTCTTGCCTATCACACAAAAATAATGATGAATTCTTCAATGCAATTTTCCCAATTTTATTCATGGCTTAATTAAACGTAAATAATAAATTGAATTAATCCACTGCAAGTTTTATTTTAAATTCCAAAATTTTTAATTTGAATATATAAACAAGCCAGGAAATCTTTTACAAAATTTCTACATATAAGTATACAAAATTACAAAAAATACAAAATTATATCATTCGATAAAAAATAAACAGATTTTTTTAAAATATATAATTTAAAAAGCTTAACGATTTTATAAAGTTCGCGTAAGAATTTCAAATAGTCAATTACTAATAAATAAATGCAAAATAAACAAATTTAGGTTTTTATATTATTGTTAGGATTTGTTCCGTATTTCGCGAATTGTAATGGATGAGGGTGTTGGTCTATGAGAGCCAACACTAAAACTATTGGGAGCCGAATACAGTTTATCTTGATAATGATAACATGGCATCGAATTTGCTATACTCTTCTGAGATTGATTAATAGAGCCTGATTGATAAGTAGAAGTATTAGCTGATCGCACGAATTTTGATTGACTGTTATTGTGTTCTGTTTGGTCCTTAGTCGCTGGTGACCGCGCATTTATTATATATAATATAATATCGTATAATATAATATAATATAGTATAATAGGTATATAGATATTGTTAAGGCCGTGTAACGGCTCACTACATCAGCCCCACGGGAAGTCGCGGAGCGCACAGGGACTCAAGAATAGAGATTGATGAAAGATCTACTAGAAACAAGATGTAAGTCGAAAAGTAGTGACAATTTATCAAAGGTAGATAGTGTCTAAAAAGGAAATCGGCGATTGATGAATTAATTGATCACATGGAATAAAGTTAAGTGAATTTCAGCATCAGATGTGTCAAATTTTCATTGGAATAGACTCTGGCAAGTCTGGAGGTTTGGAAATGTCTTCCCCAATTTGGCGCACCCAAATCTTATCACTATGTTCACATTTTTCGCGGTTCGCTGCTTGTCGGTTTCAGAAACAATTGAGCGAAGATTAAGTGGATTTGTTGTTGCTGAATGTGTATTCTCTGTAGCTAAATTTCATCGCGTTGGTAGTTTGTGATCATGGTACGCGCGATTTCGTTTGAGTCCGTGGGCCGGTTCTACTGAAAGGTTTTCGTTCGACGTAGTTTGAAATGGGTTCGAACTGAGACTTTCTCTAAATCAGAGTGAAGTTTGTCCTCGTCCACGTCATCAGAAATCATAAAAGCCGGTTTAAGTCGGCACAAATTTATATTTTGGGTAACCCCGTTAATAATGATGTGGCATTGTTATCCTTAATGTCGATCAATTTGTAAGGCCCGAATATCTCGGTTTTAGACCTGGAATCCGTAATATTACGAAGATAAACGTGAGTTGCGTCCTTGAAGGACTTTGGGGACGTACGGTGTATATGAGGAAGCATAAGAAAAACTGTGGGTTGCTATCGATCGAAAGAAAATGATCTCTAGCCATATCTAATTCCTCAAAGGTAGGAGCGTTATCAAAATCAACTAATTCGTTAGGTAACGATGTTGAAGAACCGAAAAGTAACTGTGCCGGTGTAGTTCCGGTAGTCCTGGAGGGTGTGTTACGCCAACCAAGAAGGACAAAAGGTAAAGCTTTAGTCCAATTAAGTCTCGATGAAAGTATTCCAAGAGAGGTCTTCAAAGTACGGTGAAATCTTTCGATCATGCCGTTTGTCTGAGGATGGTAAGCAGTTGAACGGAGGTGTTGTATATCGAGCTTTTCAGTTAGCTGTTGAAATAACTGGGATTCAAACTGAGATCCCCTGTCTGTGATTATTGATTTCGGAACACCGTATCTAGAAATCCAATGTTGCAAAATTGAATTTGCTACAATTTCAGCAGAAATGTTTTTTCAGAGGAATAACTTCAAACCAACGCGTTTTCCGGTCAATCATAGTTAATAAGTAAGAAAAACCGCGATCAGAAGGCCAAGGGGCCGACCAGGTCGATGTGAATAATTTCGAACCTATTTCCGGTCGGATAGTGAATCATCTGTGGCTTAGTGTGTCTAGTGATCTTGTGTTGTTGACAACCGATGCACTGACTCACCCACAATTTAATATCGTGCCTCATTGCTGGCCAAACCACATGTGAATGCAATAGGTTAAAGGTAGCCGACGAGCCTGGATGATGTAAGTCGTGAATGGAGTGGAAAGCTAATTTCCGTAAGGAATCGTGCAAAATCGGTCTTAAAACACCTGATAAAGACGAGTCAAAGTGTACTCCGTCCACGATTTCAAGTTTATCGCCAAAAGCAGCTAGATCTTTTGCCGAAGGTGGATTGTCGCGGAGGCACTGTACTGGAAATATCGGATCGTGCAATATAGCGTTGGTGCTGCGGGAAAGACAGTCTGCAATAACGTTTTCTTGCCGGCAATGTGGCGTATTTCGCAAGAAAATTCTGAAATATAACTGATTTGCCTCTGTTGTCGTGGAGATGGGTCTTTCATTCCAAAAGATAAGTTAGCGGTTTGTGGTCAGTGTAGATGACAAAAGGACGACCTTCAAGCAAGTGCTTGAAATGTTTGATTGAAAGATATATGCCTACGATGTTCTCGGTCGAAAGCCGAATATTTCCGTTGTGCGGAAGAAAGTTTCTTTGAGAAAACTCTAAGGGTTCAGAAATGTCATTATGTAATTGGTGTAATACTGCACCAATAGCAACGTTTGATGCATCAGTGGTCAGACTCCAAGGTAAATCAGCATTGGGAAATGGAGTGTTTGAATTTTCGAAAGTGCCGACTTAGCGTTTTCAAATGCACTGAGTGTGGTATCGCTCCATGACACTAAAGACTTTTTTGGTTTTGAGACGAGACCTGAAAGAGGTGACAAAATGTCAGAAACCCCCTGGAATAAAACGATGACAATAGTTTATCGTTCCCAAAAAACTTCTCAGTTGTGAAACTGTTTTTGGAAGTGGGAATTTGGCTATGGTATCTAGTCTATCCGGAGGAGGTCGGATTCCATCTGCGGAAATTAAATGTCCCAGGAAACGAGTCTCGTGTTGGAAGAAGGTACACTTATCGACGTTTACCTTAAGGTTTGTATTGCCGAAGTGCTGTTAAAGTTTTTGTCAGATGGGTTTTATGCGTCTCTAAGTCAGGTGATCCGACTAAAATGTCGTCTATGTAAGGAACTGCGAAAGGCAGGTCCATTAAGACTTGATCAATATACCTTTGAAAGGTCTGTGCAGAATTCCGAAGGCCAAATGGCATATGCACGTACTCGAAAAGTCCGATCGGAGTTATTACGGCTGTTTTTTCTATGTCAGACTCTCGCACGGGTATCTGATGGTACGCCTTCACGAGGTCGATTGTGGAGAAAATCTTTGCCTTTGAAAGACGGTGAAGGATATCACTAACAAGCGGCATGCTATAGGAATCATGTACCGTAATAGCATTAAGGTTTCGATAGTCGCCACACGGACGGAAAGTGCCATCTTTTTTTGGGACCAGGTGCAATGGCGATGACCATGGAGATTTAGATCTCCGAATGGTACCCTCATGTAAGAGGTTAGTGAACTCGGAACGTACAAATTCGAGTTTTTCATTCGATAGTGGTCTAATTTTGCATCTAACTGGTAAAGATGAAGTTGTGTCGATCGTGTGGCAGTAAAGCGGCTTCGAAACGTCACTTATTGGCGTGTTAAAACACCTATTAATAATATCTAAGGCTATTTTGGGTGTTCGATTGTTATAACCGTTTTCGACGGAGTAGTATTTATATCGTCCGTTCCTATCCGTTGTGGATCCTCAAAGATTTTTGAGCGAATAGTGCTGCAGTTTAATTGGGTATTTATCCTTAAAGTGCGTCCACTGCAATCTACGAGTAGTTCGTTAGCGCTTAAAAAATCAGATCCTAATATGGGGATAATAACCTCTGCTATATAAAATTTCCACTCAAATAATTGGTCGGACAGAAATGGCAACGAGAAAGCAATTGTCTTTGAACCTAAAGTCTCAACAACACTACCGTTTGCGGCCTTCAAAGAAATATCGACAGTGTTGAGGTCTGGAAGGTACTCTTTAGGTAAGATCGACAAGCTGGAACCAGTGTCGACAAGGAATTTTAGTCTGTTGGAAGGAGACGACAATATATTAAAAGCGTTTGACTCTGCTTCTATTAAAAATAAATCTGATTTTGATGAAATTTTGCCTCCCACCTCTGCCGCTAGAAGTGGTGGCATTATAAGTTTTTTTGATTGTTTGCTTTAGGTTTTGTGTAATTGGAGCAGCCTTCGAAGCATTTTAAGGCTTTATCTCCAAACCTGTTGTGTATATACACTTGTCAAGTATCTGACAGGATGGTGCTTTATCTCGCCAATTGCAACCTAAATGGCAGAACCGTGCCTTGTTACGAAACTTAAAATGGAAACGGCACAGGTTCCTGGTTGCAGGTGAAGGTGAACGTTGACGAGTATTTTGTACAAAGTGTGATTTTTTGGGCATATTGCCTGTCGTCATTTGTCCGCCTGGTGGACATGCTATTCTCAAGCTCGCTGATGCGTTTAGTGAGGCCTGTAATAGCGCAAAGTAAGGCTTCTTCGGTCGAAGGTTTTAAAGAAGAAGAAGAAGAAGGTAAAATTTCGGGGTTAGTGCTGCTACTTAACTGCACAGAGCAAGTTGGTTGCGGACCAAGTGGCACGACTTCGTTAATCTTGTCGGCCATCTCTGCTAGCTCTACCACGTCTGCTGTTGACGAAAGCGCTAAAATTTGTTGTGCGTGTGGCGGTAAAGCAGACAGAAAAAATTGCCTCAAGAGTTTTTGATCCGCCGCAGCCTCCGGATGTATTTGCGTTAGTTCCGCCATAGCGTGTTGCAAGAACTGTGATGGTTTTCTGCTGCCCAAAGTTTGCGTCTTAAAGTATTTAGTGAAGACGGCAGCTGTAGGTTCCTTAAAAATATCGAGGATTGCCGTACGCAATTCTTCATATGGGTTTTTTTACGCTAGTAGGGCGAAGTGCGAAGGATCACGGACGAAAGTTTACTTAATATCGTCGGCGGAATCAACGGCAAGATGCGACAGTATTTGTCTCGTGAACTGGTTACCTCGATTCCCTCGAGTGCTAGTTCGGTAGCTATCAGCCAAGTAAGTGGGGAGTTATTCTCATCCAAAAAATATTGACATAGGTACGTTGATCGCTGGTTGTTGGACCTACGTTTATGTTTTGCCTGTTTGGGGTTGCTGCCTGAGTCATTCTCCGAATCGGAGGAACCGCCAGAAAGTGGCAACAAACAATGAATGACGCTGTATGGTGTCACTCCATAGTCGCCCAAGGTGCGACTGTCGGAAAGGATGTTGCCGTTATACGACAAGAGAAAACGGCATTTGTGATTTGTCAATATGCTGTAATTTTTAGAAAGACCTCTAATTGTAGTGTCTGTGTCAACTGAAACGGTTTGTATCTATTTGTTCCAGGGTTTTCTATTAATATTTGGAACTTTTTGGGCCCCGGTGCGGCGCTACCCTCTTGTGTGGGCTGATGCTTATTTAAATAATTTATTATAATTTTATATATGATATCAATAATAATATAAATCAATAATAATATAGTATACTTTAATAATAATATAATAATATAATTTAGAGGTAATCGATCTAAGGTACCTGGCGGTGCTGACACGGGCATTGCTTGATTGAGTCTCGATTCGCTGGGAGACGGTTTATTATCGTGAATAAATGGCTGTCCCGGTGCAACGAGAGTTTAATGTGAAAAAATCATTATTCTGTTGCATTAAGAATTCATTTGGATTTGGTCGAAGCATGATGCGTTGTGGGGCTGTGTATAAGACATCACTCGTTAGCAATTTGTTATTTGGTATATAATTATTGATCGGAGTCATTTTTTTAACGATTTTCCAACGGCAATCATCTCAGCCAATGCTTGCCGGGAAACATTAATCGAATCAAAATCTATATCGGCTGTATCTTTATATTTCTGATCGTAATGTGAGTTCGGTTTCTCCGAGCCAAATATGCGATTTATATCCATTTCGTTTCGATACTGATACTGACCGTCGTTAAGCACACCGTTGTTGTTTGCCTGTTGATTGATGTTGTGATCGTATGGCTGATTATTATTGTTGTTATTGTTGATTGCGGCGTGGGTTTGAGAATTTAAATGGTAGAAACTTTCCAGCAGAGAATTCGACGAACCAACTGAATTCAACTGTTCATAAATGATTTCTGATCTGAAACTCCTGACAGGGGAGGTGTGGAATTCAGTGTACTGTGGAATTCAGTAATATCATTAACAGCTGAGCTATTGAAAGCACTGAATAGGGGAAATTCGGATTTAATATCCGATGATTCAGATTGTAATTGAATACTTTTATTGATAAATTTGAAAGATGATTTATTTATCGGGTCAGCAATTTGAAATTGACCATTTGGAATATGATTATTATCTGTGATATTTGCAGGGGTCGAACTGGAATCACATAGAACGACTACGGGATCCAAAGAATCACGATCTGGAATTGTCTGAATTAATTTGATATACTCTTCTCGATTCGATGACAAACAACAGGAATGAGCAATTATCAATTGATCTATCAGCCTATCAATATCATGGGATATAAGATTAAATTTTGATGAAAGTTTTAATTCAGAAAATATTTTGGAAAGCATATGGAACATATTTTGACGTAATTCCGCTGTTCGTTTATGAGAAACTAACATAGATTGTATTTCCTGTAATCTGGATTTAGCAATGATATTAGCCGCTAAATAAGCTTCTAAATGTTCAAATCTTGAACGTTGTTCTGGCACTTCTGACACCAATGTGGTACCCGGTAATTTAGCGGCTTTTGACATTCGATTAGAAACAGGAACACTTTCATTAAAATAGGTTATTGAATCCGCAAACTTTTCTTGCCTATCACACAAAAATAATGATGAATTCTTCAATGCAATTTTCCCAATTTTATTCATGGCTTAATTAAACGTAAATAATAAATTGAATTAATCCACTGCAAGTTTTATTTTAAATTCCAAAATTTTTAATTTGAATATATAAACAAGCCAGGAAATCTTTTACAAAATTTCTACATATAAGTATACAAAATTACAAAAAATACAAAATTATATCATTCGATAAAAAAATAAACAGATTTTTTTAAAATATATAATTTAAAAAGCTAAGATTTTATAAAGTTCGCCGTAAGAATTCAAATAGTCAATTACTAATAAATAAATTGCAAAATAAACAAATTTAGTTTTTTTATATATTGTTAGGATTTGTTCCGTATTTCGCGAATGTAATGGATGAGGGTGTGGGTCTATGAGAGCCAAACACTAAAACTATTGGGAGCGAATACAGTCTATCTTGATAATGAAACATGGCAT
>CAUHTR010001742.1:0-71868 GCA_959609185.1 Schmidtea polychroa | reverse complement strand
TTTGTCACCATCAAGAGACTTTACTGAACCACCGGGACATTTAGTTTTCAGTTGCATCAAATATTTAATTAATAATTGTGATGAAGTAAGATTTAAATTTCATTTAAATATGCTTATATTTTGTTCAATATTATTCCACCACTCGTTTTTATTATCTAATAAGCCCTGACCCATCGAAACGTTTCAATGAGTCCCACATTAAATACACTTACAACTCAAATTGATTCAGGTTACTAGATGTAGTACGGTACCCTATAAAAAGAAAAATAATTGTTTTCGTTGTATTTAAATTACATATAAGATAACAGCAAATTTTAATTTTTGTAAATTTTTTAAATCAATATATATATATATATATATATATATATATATATATATATTACAAAATAATAAATACATTGTCAACGGAAAAGAAATCAGTAGTGAAATTTGAAACAGGTTCTTATAATATTACTATATATGTTTATTTTATTATAGAATTTTTTGCATCAATTTCTATTAAGAATTATAATTAGTGCATCTTTTTTATCATTTACAAATTAACCATTTACTCAAACCTAGATCACTTATACAGTCCCGAAAAAAAGTTGTGAACCGTTAAATTTATTCATAATTTCTTCATAAAAACCCGAATAAAGTGAATGGCATTTACAATTTGAAACATCATAATTAGCAAAATGTCCAGATGGTTCCAATAATGAATTGAATATAACGTTGGACCACCGACTTGCTTGGTACACTCCTGTTTCGTCATTGATAGCGCCAGATTTTCAAAGAAAATGTTAAGTAACTGATGAAACCAAATATTGAGTATTGCTGCGTTCATGTCAATTAGGTTATCCAATTTGGTATTTCACGCATTTTCAATGGGGTTAAGGTCGGGTGACTGATGGGGCCAATCCAGCACAGTCTATCTTTGTTTACGGATTCCTGACAGTTTGACTACGGATGTTTATATTCATGTGATTATCAAGAAATGCCTTCAAATAGTCGCTGGTAACGGCCAAATTCTTTGCCATTTCTAGTGCCAAGTATCGTTAAACTCTGGTTGAAAGTATCTTCTTTCGACCACAATTTCAATATTTGTTAGATAAATCATTCGTTATTTTGTACAGCTTTACCACTTTCGAAATTACTCCAACAGAAATATGGAGGTTGCTCCCAGTTTTTCGATAACTTTCGCCAGTTTGCAATTTATTGATGATTAAAGATCGAATTCTTCTATCCAGGACAGCGTTTCGTGCCATGTGTATTCTCAAAAGCATGCGTAAAAATAAATCGAGTTTAAACAAAATAATGATTTCATTGATGTGAAATAAATGAAACAACATTAAATATATAATATTGGAATTATATTAACATTTTCTCCTTGAGTACACTAACCACAAACATTTAGCCTTTTTACATACAGAAAACAATAGCTATTCACAACTTTTTTTAGGTGACTGAATAATTTACAAACAACATGAATTTAGTACCAACCGACAAATAAAAAATTATCAATTCAAGACTTCGATGTCGAAAAATTCAAGTTATTTAAAATTTTGTTTTTTGGGCTGGAAATGAAAAAACCTTAATTAATTATGTACTATTTGGTCTATAACAATTAATTATTTTTCAAATTAAAATGAGAATAGTAGGTTTAATAAGAAATGAAAATCAAACAATTTTGGAAGCTTAGATTAGATGATTGATAATTATGAATTGTATTTTTAATTTAACACTTTAATAATTAAACTTAAAATAAACTTTAATCAAAATAAAGATTCAGAAAGATATTTATTTTTAACTGAGTCTTGTTCTTCATTACGATTTGTATTTGCTTCATAATTCCACGCTTTATGCTAATTTTTCACGTAAACTTCTTAGTTTACGCAAATATTTATTATATTACTCTTAATATTAGGTTTATTTTAACAATTTTTGATATTTTTTTATAAATTTTAGATAAACCACAATTTTGTTAAAAGAGTTTTCAATAATATTCCATTAATAAAAATTGCCTTTTCTTTAGTGAAAATATTGGATCGTGCTTTGCAATTAACTGAAAGTATTATATGATTTTTGATTGAAATTATTAAGAAAAATTTATAGTTATTGATGAAAACATGGATGGCGGGTTGTATTTACCAATTCTTTTTCATGCATGTGAAATAGATCATGAGTTATCAAGGAAGTTTTTCTATGAACTGTTTCAGAAATGTTTTATGGTTTATGCTCAATCTTTAATAGATTTGAAATTTAAAGTTGAAGATTTAGAAGTAATAACATGAATTGAATTAATATTGAATTAGATATTATTATTAATAAAAATTATAGTTTCTTTTTAGCAGCATAAATTAAATGTTAAACAAGTAAATGATAATATAAGAATTTTTGCAGTAAAATATTTATTAAATGAAAAAAAATTCGATTAGAAGATAATCCCTTATTTATTATTATTATTATTATTATTATTATTATTATTATTATTATTATCATTATTATTATCATTATTGATTAATATTTATTATTATTATTTATTGTTATTCATTATTAATTATTTTTATTATTATTATTATTATTATTATTATTATTATTATTATTATTATTATTATTCATTAATATTTATTAATATTAATAGTTATTATATATTTTTACTTTTATTAATTTTATTATTTTTGTGCAGTTAGAAAGTTATTTTTTAAATCAAATAAATGAAGTTCTAAATTGTTATCCAACAACATTTCACGAACTTTCAATATGGTTAGGAAAGGTTCGTTCTGAGAATACTAGAAAGAAAAAATTAGAAGATCAAATAACAGAATGGGAGTCCAATCAGAATATTCAAAATCCGATTATTAAGTAACAATTTTCTTATTTGTTCATTATAATCTAATTTATAAATTTAAATTTTCTATAAATTGTTAAACTACTGTGATGCGTTTATTTGATGAAAAATCAATAGTTGCTGGTGAATAATCATAATTGAATTGTAATAATAATATATTTTAACGAAAACAATCGGTGCGTTACAAGAAATCTTATAATAAGAACTGGAAACAAATCGACATTCGTGTCACCAATGGACAATTCCTCAAAATACACACAAATAATACATACACAAGATTATACAGAAAATGCTAAAAAATTGTCAACAATGCAACAATACGGTCTGTGATGCAATTTAGCATAATAGACAATGTTACCGAATTCCATAAATTTGAATCGAATAAAATCATCCAATCGCTTTCCAAAATAAAATACATTTCGTGAAACTGATGATTCTTTCCATTTGCTCAATTTGTTGTTTTCCTATGCAATTCTGTTGAGGCGCTGTTACTGTTAGAATTATCACGATTCCGTTTTTGTGAGTTCACACTCCGATTGGTTAATTATCTTTTTCCATTTCTTATTTAATAAATCTGATTAAGTTTATGTAGATTTCGATAAGACTGACTAACGATTCGCCACAAATATATATCTCTAATTCCACATGATTTTATTCTATTTATTTTATTATTACCATTTATTATATTACTTTAATATTATTTTTCATAGACTCGAAATTTGATTTAAACAAAATATGAAATATGTAATAATTTTAATATAAGGATTTTATATGGTAAACTCCCGGTTAAGAACGCACATTGAACCAGAAGATACTGTGCGTAGTTAACCAGGAGGTGCGTACATAAATTTTAATCCCCGATGACTTCTTTCTTACATCTCTCTCACTTATCACTAAAAATCTGATGTAATATGGTAAATACTACACAAAAATGTCAGTATGTGACTGATTCCTTTACGTCTATCACTGGTTACATCTTGTCTGCACATAATTATCATCGTTAACGCAAGTGAATCATCTCAACGTAAGTTTACACATGTCATACATACTACTTTCATAACATTCTTTATTAGTAATTCGAAAATCCCTTTTATAGATGAAACGTCTAAATGAAGCAGAGCGAAATGAAATTATTTTTAAGCTCAGTAGAAAAAAACCTCCAAGCAAACAATCTCTAGCAAGAAATTATGGTGTTAGTGAAGGTGCTATCAGAAAAATTTGGCTAAACTAAGATAATATACAAAGCCGTTCGGCTCTGATGTCTGAAAATACTAAATGGAAAACATTTCGCTTTTCAGTCGGTCGTTTCCCAGAACTTGAAGACAATTTGTTTCTATGGATAGAAGGAATGCAAAGAGTTCCACTTCACGTTCCACCCATTTTGGTAATTACAAAGACCAAATCTATGGCATCTGATATGTCAATTGAAAGATTAATGGCATCTTGGCAATAATTGAATAAATTTTGTCAAAAATAGGGTATAAAATCAATTATTTTGCATGGAAAAGGTGCAGAAGTCGATAAAGAAAACCCTGAACTGCTACAAGCTTTGTCAGAATTGTATGAAAAGATTTCTAAATATGAACCAGAAAATGCCTACATTATGGATGAAGCTGGACTGTTTTTTGCGACTTTTACCACGGTATTCTAGGCTTTTACCAAACGAAAACGTTAACACGACCCGTGGAAAAAAGAAATCAAAGGATAGAATTTCTTTAGTAGTATGTGTCAATGCAACATGCACTCGCAAAATCCCTTGCAGTTATTGGGAAACCAAAACGTCCAGCATGTATCAGAAATCGAGAATGGCCGGTTAAATATTTCAATCAATCGAGAGCTTGGATGGATGTTGCGACCTGTTGGAAGTAGTTTAATGAAGTTTTTTATCCAGAAATCAAAAGGAGAACTGAAAGGCCAGTTCTCTTGCTTATGGACAATACACCAGGACATTTTGAGGCATTTGAACGAGGTAATGTGGAGGTTGCATTTTCCCCCAGCTAATTGCACGAGCTGGAAACAGCCATGTGATATGGGTATTATTGCAGCCCTGGAAAATAGGTATAAATATTTGTATCTCAAAGAAGTCTTAAATTATTATGAAACGGATGATAGTTTAAAAAGTATCAAAGCTGCTCAAGAAAAACTACTATCACGGGGTACAGCTGGTGTTGCATATGGAAATGCAGCACATTTATTAGATGCTGCCAATTTTGTTAAGTAGGCATGGAACACCATATCAGCAGAGACAATCAGAAACTCTTGCCAAAGCTGAGATAACGACCCCTTACGATGTTTTGGAAAATGTGTAAGAAGTACCAGGTGAAAGGCCTTTATCGAACGATTCCTATTTGAAAAACAACGAGTGTCTAGCCAAGTTTGCAGGCTTTGACAACTTGTGTGAAATGGCAATAAACATAGAAAATCAGCTATTATGTCCAGATGTTCGATATTAAGCAGGTTGTGATTACAACGATCTTCTATGCTCTTTTGAAAATTTTCAAAAAAAATTATGAAAATAGCATCGATTTCAAAAAATAAAAACAAAAAAAATATGCAGTTGACACTTAATGATGTTTCTAAATATAAATTCTTAAAAGTGTAATACTGTCTTTTTTCTTTTTATTTAATAGTTAACTTTTATCTTATCTGTTCTCCATTTTATAGAATAATTTTGCTCGGGTTTCTTTAATTTTTTGCATAATAAATATTGATCCAAGTTTTTAATATTTTTTTATACGTACATAGCCGGGATGCGTACCACATTTTTTGCGGGAGGTTACTGTACTAATAATTAAACGCAAGCTATCTAATTTGATTCTAATATAATCGATTTTAAAAATATGACCAATCACAAAATTATACATTTCTTTTAAAATAAAGCTTGAGATGTTTTTATCGCTGTCACGATCCAAAATGAGTCGGAATTCTTTTTGAATTTTCAGTTTCCGAGGAAAGGTAGTATTAATAATAATTCAATTTAGCCAATTAAGAACTGAATTGGAAAATGAATATAAAGCACTTATCAATAAAAAAAGAATACGTCAATTGCAAGAAAGGCCACATGCGTTTGATTTGAGATCGACAAGGAGTAATTATTATCTCTCAACTATAATTTATGTTTCTCAGGTGTCCAGAGATATTCTTTACAGTTAGATGAGTCGCAGAGTTTAATTCTAGCTAAAGAAGAATCAGATCCCAATTCTAAAGTAAACAAATGTAAGTTGGACTTTTATTAATTTTATTGAAATATTTACATTATAGGGCCAATATCTAATATCAAACAAATTTTAATTGACAAATCATGTTCCCATTACAATCAGAGAAAGGAAAATGTATGTTTGCATTTAAAGATAAATAATCTAATTACTAACTCGTTATATAAAACTTAAGTTGCATTTTTTCACTATATATATATATATATATATATATTTATTTATTTATTTATTTATTTACATACACTTTCCCTGTTTCATTGAAGTACATATAAAACAGGCGCGTACGCAGGATGAATCCATGGGGGGGTTATATATAGAGGGGGGGGGTATTTATATATATATTGGAGAATTTGTGATAAAGAAGCTTTGAAACTATTTGAACTTGATTTCGATAAAGATATAACGGATTAGTCGTGTTCTTTCAGGCGATATCATTTCCAAATTAGATTAACTTAGGAGTCGTATGCGATTTGTAAAGAATTTTTATAGCATATTGGCACTTGTCTATTTTGGAAATCAAATGGAGATTTAATGCATTTATTATGGGAAAGTATTCAAATGATGCAAAAAGAGTACCGAAGGAAACTGAAGAAAATAAATCTTATTTATGTTGAATTTTGTTTTTTTGTGGAGTTGAATTATCACCATATTCTTACCAAAAATGTTA
Source organism: Schmidtea polychroa (assembly GCA_959609185.1). Classification (NCBI taxonomy): domain Eukaryota; kingdom Metazoa; phylum Platyhelminthes; order Tricladida; family Dugesiidae; genus Schmidtea; species Schmidtea polychroa. Next base: position 65,156 of record CAUHTR010001742.1, on the reverse strand, counting down.
TCTAAACTCAATAATAGTTTCGAATTTTTTAATTATATTTATAATTTGTAATAAATTGTCTTATTGCTTTCAGACGTATTATTTTTCAATTACAATGGATTCTAGAGATGATGCTAAAGATGATCCAGTAAAAACTTATAATTTCTCATGTAATCATAAAAAGAACTATGCGGTATGGATCGATGGATTAAACATTTTGATGAATAAGCCTGTAAATTGTTTATTTTATTCATTTATTTTTATTGTTTTTTTATTTAATTATTTATATTTATTATTATTCGTTTAAATTTTTCTTTTCTAGCCTACCTCTCAAGAATTTAAAGAGGATCTTCTAAATTTAGTACGAATGGAAATGAAAATAAGATTTCTGTTCCTTAGCAAAGAAAACATCCATCACGAGGCGCCAGCATTACCAACTTTACCTAGCAATTATGATTTTATCAATTGAAAGTTGAGTTTATAAATCAACTTGTATTATTTATTCGATTTGAAATTTTTATACATTTTTAATGATTGTGCCATGAAAATGGTTTATTCCACATTTTTAACATTTTATAAATATGATCAACATTTTTATTGAACTTGTATTTTGATTGTTATAATTTATTTTTTTGAATTTTTTGAATTTGCTTTTGAAATTATTGATAAAATTTTTCATATTGCACAGAGACTTCAGTTTTATTGATAATTGGTGTTTTGGATTATATATTTTGTTGTTTTCATGGATTGACCAAACACCAAATGATTTTAATTTCTGCTATTGTTACATTCACGGTTATCTTTTACAGATGTGCTAGAAATTTATGTGGCTGAGAAAAAATATCGTTTCCCTATAAACCGTTAATTCTTTCATGATTTAGACTATAACTGTGTAAATTTGTTTATTTTCTCTTCTTTCCTAGTGATAATCGATAATTTTTTAATTATCTTTCACTCCAAGTTTGTTCGAACATTTTAACAGGACTTATTCTTATTTCGAAGTTTCATTCCTATTTTCGAATTCTTATTTTGCAAAGCTATCAAATTAATTTGTATTACTATCGTATATGTTTTTACTGACATTAAACAATCTGCCGTCTGTATATGCCACATAAGAAATGGTGAATCTTTTCATAGTTGTGAGAAAAAGCACATACAAACTAACGATCTCTATACACAAGAGATATTCCGGTTCGTGAACTGTTAGACTAAATTTCCTCTAAATAAGTTTTGGGAAAGTTAGTCCACCACACTGTAGATGAATATAAGCACAAAAATTGAGTTAAAGGAAATAAATTGAAAATTTTATTGCTATACAGTAAATAAACATTTATCAAGTGGCTAAAAATAATATCAAATCATCTGGCAACAAATTTGCAAAATTTAAAGACTAATAGTAAAATATATAATCTTAGGTAGCAGAGTTTTTAAACTGTTTTAGTGTCTATTACTTAATTTTAAGATCCTGTGGGTATTCATTGGCTCTGATGGGCTTCACGATTTTAACGGTATGTATTGGTTTATCTACCTGTTGGGTGTTAGAGGATGGACGAACACTAAAGATTCTGAAAATTAAATATTACATGGTGGGAGCAGATAAATACAGAATAAACATACATATGGACAATAATCAATAATATCTATATTACGGTGACCAGATTTCTTGATAGTGAATGTGGTACAGAGGGGTGGTTTTTCCAAAAATAAAAAAAAATATTAATTTATATATGACACATATTTATTGTATCACAAATTTATTTAAATTTAATAAAAATTAAGTAATTGTCAACAATTCATTCAATTAAGACTTAATTATTAAGTAGAAGTAGAAAATAACATAAATTAAATGTTTCACTGTTACAGTACAGTATTTTAAATTCAAAATAATATAATTAAATAACAAAAATAAATAAAATTACATGTTTATTAAACATTGCAATTCACAGATATTTTTCGGCAGAATTTATCTTTTTCAAAATCTCATCGTTTTTTATAATATTGCCATAAAAACTATCACAATCATTAGAAAAATTACATTTCACAATTAGTATTGCTTTTAACGTTTCTACTGATAATTGTGTTTTTTCAGAAGTCCAAATATTATTAACTAAAGAGAAAACTCTTTCTGTGGCAGCATTTGTACCTGGCAAACACAATGAATATTCTACCAATTTTAAAACGTTTTTAAAAGGTACGTGTTCAGTCTCAAAATGCTGAAACATCTCTACCCATCTCATATCGGTTGTAATATTATTTTCAGTCCAATAATTTATTTTCTTTTCAGTTACATATTTTTTAATATGACTGACTTCATCAAATAATACGTTGTCATTAATTTCAATATCTGGAAAATTTTTCGAAACAAATTCATATGAACTTTGTAATTCTTGCCATTGTGGGCAAGTTTTAAGTAAAATCCATTTAAAAGTTTTAATGTTACTAAACTGAACCGACCACTTCTCTAAATATTGAAAACAGTTCTGATAAAAATTTTTTACGTGCGATAGAAACCAAGTTTCATTAATAGAGCCGTCGTTGACTAGTTTTTTTTAAACAACATTTGACTGCTAATGGAAGAATGTTTCATTAGCTCTTTCATAACATTTATATTTTAAATTATCAATACTTTCAGAAATTTCATTAACATTTTTAGAACTTCCTTCCATACATTTTATTGTATTTTCAAAAAGTGCTGCTTGGTTGTGAACAAATAACAACCACAATTCGGATGAATCATTGTTAAAAAAGGTTTCGATTACCTGTGGGCATTTTTCTATTGATAAAAAATAGCTTTTCAATGGTTGGTACAGCTTTAGGATTCTTTCTATCGCTGGCATTAGAGATAACCAACGAGTTTTACAAAACCAACTATTTTTTTATATTCAATACCTGCTTCATCACAAAATTCTTCCAGTAAAGTTACTCGTACAGTATAGATATGAAAATATCCATAAATTTTAATGATTATAGTTTCTAAATCAATGGAAGTAAATCAGCTGCAGTTTGAATTGCATTATGTGCAATAATGGGCAGCACAGCCTATTCCTACGATTGTTTGGCTTAAATTTTTATTCAAAATTGTAAAAACATTTTTACCATCTTTTCGTTTTAATCCTCCGAAATTGGTGTTTGCATTGTCTGCACAATAAGCTGCCAATTTTGAAGATAAATTAAATTTTTTTAATATATCAATGATTGAATTTGCTATCATTTCAGCAGTTTCACCTCGTAATGTTAAAAAATCTAGCATTCTGATTTTAATTCCTTCTTTCCAATCAAAATAACGAATTAATGTTGGGAAAAGTTTAATATCTTTGTGATTGGAAGCATCAGAATATATAGAAAAAAAAATGTTTTTTCCATTTCTGCCTGAATTAAGCCAATTGAATATGGAGCAAATACATTTTTGATTATAGCTTCCGTTTTTGTTCTGGCAGACTTAAACTTGTTGTCAAATAATTTTCTCAAAATTTTGGACGTGCAATCCATCGACCTGAAGCTATGGTTGTGATTAACAGTATGGAAAGCAAATACTGCTTCAGCAATGGCTATCTGTTTTTCTTTTTCACCATATTCGTTTCTAATAATATAATTATTAATAATATTTGATGAAGCTGCTGCAGCCACTGAAGATTTATGTTTTTCTGATAGCAAATGTCGATTTATGTCGTATCTTCCCGAAGTAATAGAAAATGTTCCATAACATTTGCCGCATTTTAGTTTGGTGTCATTTTCTTATAACATTTGGTGATATATGGAAATTCCTTTGCTAATTCAACGGTAAAAGTACATTTTCTTCGCTTACTCTTTACATTTACGTTTGATGACATGATTATCGCTTATCCTTCAAGAATTTTTTTAATGAAAATAAAATATTTATTAATTATTACTTTTAACTTACAATTTAATTAAATTGACAATTTATTGTTGAAATAATTAATAATAAAGCTGATGTTTGAAAAATCGCATCCGAATTTTTATTTACATTTTTTTCCACGTTAAAACACAGCCACACAGCCTACTTATCAAGTGCATTTAAATTAAATATTAAACTGTCAAAAATGTCATAGTGATGTAAATTGAAAACAGGGTTTTGTAAGAAATTTATTTGTAGTTCTTTCCGGCGATATAAATTAAAATCTATATATTTGTTATTAATATATCGACTCCTAAATTTTAGGACCTAAAACAACCCAGTAAACTTAAAACTTTTACAAAAAAAAATTGATAATTTTTTAAATCGATATATTAATGAAATGACTTAAATGTGGTACAAAATGTGGTGCAGTTGACAATGTTGGACGCCTTTTCAAAATGTTGTACTGTACCACACAATGTGGTACGTATGGTCACCTTAATCTATATGATGAAAGGAATAAACATTACTATATTGACTTGTGATAATAACTTATTATTAACAATTTGATGTGATCTGTTAATTTATCTATTTATGCAATTATATTGATTTAATGGTTCTTGGTGACATTATAATAAAATAAACCCCATACGAATAAATTTATCTTGTTTGTTGATAATATTATTACTGTCTATTTTTATTGTCTGTTAATGTTATTATCATCATTTTTATTATTATTATTATTATTATTATTATTATTATTATTATTATTATTATTATTATTATTATTATTATTAATAATACAATAAAATGATAATTTAAGCCTTTTGCTGCAAATAATGTATTTAATGAAAGAATTTTCGACTATACGATAGTCCTTGTCAATCAACACCTCGGCAACATCGAAACATACAAGAAAGTCAGCCGCATGTCACCAAACACCATCGAAATGAAGATCAACAAAGTATGGAAAGCCATAGCTTTGGAAATGAGGCTCAACAACAGAATAACCAACAGCTTCGTCACAAAAAATTCTGATCTTCCTAACTTCTACCACCTAATTAAAACTCACAAAGAAGGTCCTGGTATCAAAATTAGACCTATAGTGTCCAACAAAAATGGACCAACAACTAAAACAAGTTGGCTCCTTGCAAAGATCTTGAAACCTTTATTGGACACGATACCACACCATCTTCAAAGCAGCGACTGCCTCGTGACAAGACTAAATAATAACATGACTTGTCATAGAGAATTCCAATACCCATTTAGTCTTGATGTCGTATCACTATACACATCTATCGAACCAACAGAGGCTATTCAATGTTTAGAAAAGAAATTAAGAGAAAGCAACTTGTTAATAAAGGAAATGAATATCGAGAATATCACCAAACTACTTACTGTTATCCTCGAGAATACCTATTTTACCTTTGAACAAAATATCTATAAACAAGTTAAAGGTCTGCCTATGGGTTCTAGCATATCAGGACTGCTAGCAATCATCTTTATGGATAACCTCAAACGACAGACACTGAGGACCATACAACCCATCGGTTTCTATGCAAGATATGTAGATGATATCTTCATCACGACCAAAAACAGAAAAGAAGCGGAGGAAATATTTCATACATTCAATGCGGCTCATCAAGATATTAAGTTCGAAATCGAATATCCAGAAGAAGATGGATCCCTCAATTTATTGGATTTGAGAATCAAAATAGAAGAAAATACTCCAACATACGGGTTCTACAGAAAACCAGCTCGCAAAGAAATATTTATGCACCAAAGATCAGCGCTTCCATACTTACAGAAAGTACATGTCATAAGAAACGAGAAACGAAGAATAGCCAATCGATGCACGGAGAAAAACGAAAACTTTAAAGAGCAATCAAATTTCAATAAAATCCTACACCGAAACGGATACCAAGGTGAGGACATTGAAAAAATGAATTCTAACCCCAAGAAGATCTAGGGAATTAACACAAAAGAATCAGAAATATTTCTATCTGAATATCCCATTCATCAGTGACATACTCGACTTCAAGATCCTGAAAGAACTTAAACGTACCGGTCTTCCAATTCGGATAGCACATAAATCCTGGACATTGAGAAGGCTCTGGCAGGCACATAAATAGAGAAAACAATTGCACAATGAAAAAACTGCCAGGACACCGAAAGGTATGTGCTTTAGAAAAAAACATCGTCTATTGCATCACGTGCAATGTATGCAATGAAATCTACATTGGAAGTACCCTCAGGACATTGCACCAAAGAGTTAAAGAACATCTAGATCCTGGTGGAACATCCTCGTTGGGCAGACATCTCCGGCAGTGTCAGCCAACAGAGGAAAGAAAAAATATTTCAATAGAAATCATAGCTAATGGAAACATCCAAAAGAAAAATGTCAGAATCAAAGAAGCAATTCTCATCATAAACAGACAGCCAAAGATCAACACTAAAGAAGAAATCAATGAAATCATGAATTTGATCTGTTGTCATTGACTTTGAGAATAACTGACAATATATAAAGAAATTAAAAAAAATAGAATAAATTAAAAAGTAATAATTAGAATAATATAGAAAAATTTTTAAAAAAATAGGGTTTAAAAATCAAAATTGACACATTTTTTGAAATATTTGAATAGCATATATAAGTAGTTATTGGAGGCTTTATTTAAAATATTTTCAAATATTTTATTAGGCTTCTAGAAGCTAATTATAGAAGCTGTAAAAAATTTAAAAATTTTTAGTTTGTGTCATTTTGAAATTTTAAATGTAAAAATTTTAAAAGTTTTTAGTAAAACAATTCATTATATTTACAACCAATGAGAATTAAGAGAAAGGAAATAAAAGAAAGATTGAAGGGTATTTTGGGGAAGAACATTGCTAAATTCCAGGAGATTGACAAGGACTATCGTATAGTCGAAAATTCTTTCATTAAATACATTATTTGCAGCAAAAGGCTTAAATTATCATTTTATCGTTTTAAATAATAAATGCTGCTACCAAGCAATCATCATTTTATACTATTAATAATAATATATTGATTTTTCTAAAAATTTCATAAACACAACTGATAAATTGGTTTTATTTGATTGATTGAATAAAATTGCTAAAGGTATATATTAAAATAATTTATTATAAGTAGAAAAGTTTACAAATTGCTATTCTTAAAAAATTTACTGATTATTTTATTATTTAGGATTCAGAACGAATTTTTAAATTTTATTGTAGTGATCAGACAAAAAACAAAAACTAATCAATTTATTTGTTTATTTAAAATCAACCAGTTGGTTGAATATTTTTTTTGTGCAAAAGATTTTATTTGAAAAATGAAATGCAAATTTATAATGAAAATCAATTAAATGAAATCAATGTGTCATATTTGTTTTTCTTCTGCACTGAGTGCAGGATTGTTTATTTTGTTTTTTATTGCAATAAGTGCACATTATTTTTAAAACAGAAAATTTGTTTTAACAGAAGGGTGTATTGATATTCGAAATGGTAGTTTCAACAGAGATTTTATATATAAGTCGACTGATTTCACAGTCAAACCACCCAAAAAATAAAAGCTTCTAAGAAGTTTTAGAAGATGGAAGGACGTTAATAATTTTGAAGCTCAAATACTATACAATAGGGAACAAATAGGTACAGAATAAATATAAATGTGGACAATAATCAATAATGATGGTATCTACGAGATGAAAAGAATAAACATTATTATATTGACGTATTATTAAAAATTTGATGTGATGCAATTGATGACATTAATAAATTTATTTTGTTTTAATTATTGTTATCGTTATTGTTTTGTTATTGTTGTTGCTATTATTAAATATTTCATATACAAATCAATAATATCAGTAAAAAGCATTAAGAAATCACACGCAATTATTTTGGGTTAAACAACAGTTTTGTTTAAAATATTTCTGATGAGATAAACCGATTTTTATTACCAAGTAAATATCAGAAGATGTTGTTACTTTTCAGCATAATATTTTATCATTATTATTATCGTTATTATTATTGTTATTTTTATTATTATTGTTATTACTATTATTATTATTATTATATTATTATTATTATTATTATTATTATTATTATTATTATTATTATTATTATTATTATTATTATTATTATTATTATTATTATTATTATTATTTTATTATTTTAATTGAAAAGTCAACCATCTGGTTGATTGTGTTTACTTTATTTTTGCACCAAGTACATTTTATTTGTCGCACTAAGTGCATTTTTGTTTTATGGAAAATTTTAAAAAAAAATAATTCAACAAATGAAAATAATAAATTTATAAATTGTGGTTAATATTTTCATAGATAAAAAATATTACTTATCCCGATTATTAATAAATGGAAAATGCAAAATTAAATGAAAAAGTTAAATAAGATTAGATTGAAGACTTATCACATTTATTATGGCCTTATTTAGTCGAGAATATTGATGAAATAAGAATAAATTCAAAACCGTTGTTATTATATGCATACTTTCATTTACCATCCAAAACAAAATTATTTCACGCACTTTTTGCAATTATATATTTGCTTTAAATGATAATGGGGTTTCAGCTTACTTTTTAACTCATATTGATAATTCATCAGAGATTCCCAATAAAACTAAAGACATTTTCAAATTGTATTATCCAGGAGTTTAGGCATCAGTCGATCAAAGTAACATTGAATTAGTAAAGAAAATCAACTAAATAAAAATTTTGCCAAATACAGACTTTGAAATGTATTATTTAAATCTTATGTATTTCTTATGTATGAATTCTGTTGAAAAAAGGACTATATCAAATTTTATTATAAACAAAGATGCTGGATAAAGGGATGACTCCAAAAATAGTAACAATTAAAATCTGCACTTTTAAAAACAGAAATTCTATTGACTTTAACAGAACAGAGTGTGTTGACATTCGAAATGGAGTGTCAACAAGAATTTCATATATAAGTCGACTGATTTCTCAGTCAAATCATCAAAAAAAAGAGCTTCTAAGAAGAGTTGCAAATTCAGAAATTGATATTGTAATAAAATTTAGAGCATACCTATTTTACACACCCGAGCTCAGAAAGCTGCAAGCATTCACATACACATACGGAAGTCAAACAATAAAATAAGATAAACATTACAAGCTTTGTGATACCCAGTGCAAATCCTAATAGTAGACTAGTTTCGAGCTTTCGGCTCTCATCAGGACTATGCAGGAGACGCAGACATATTTAACAATATAATAAATTAAACATAAATTTTTGTCAGCAAATAACATATTTATTTATTTTGATAATAAAAAATTTATTTTGGTAATGAAATTAAGTATAAATAGCGGTTAAAAATCATTTTCTTCGCCCAAAAATTCTTACCACTTTTACAGCAAACTAAAAAGGGAAAATCCTTAATAGTTTTTAATATCGAAAAGACACAACAAAACGTTCAAACTTCGTGCACGAGGGTCTTTTCCGAGCTCGATAGTGATTGGTCCATTGGCGAAGGGGGTATGTATTAGCTGATTTCAGTAAATTAGGTTCAATGGCGAGTGCCGTTTAGGAGGCGGTATTGATGCTATTTTTAGATGTGGTGTGATTTGTCAATTTGGCCATTTCAGAAAAATCAATAATTTTCGAATTTTAAATGTTATAATTAGTAACAGAATTAATAAATTCCAGGAATTCTAATTTTCTAAACCAACTATAATATGTTTAGATTTATTTAAATTCTCGAGATGATAGTATAGTAAGTTCGAGTTCCCTGGTTAACTAAATCTCAAATTACAAATTAGATAATTATCCCTTAAATTAATAAAATAACATTTTTAACAATTCTCGATCTTTAGAATCGCGATAACGATTTAGTTTTTGATATTATTGGAACAAATTAATTTACAATAAAAAAATTATTAATAAAATTTAGGTATTCAAAAATGTTATGGGATGGTATACGTAATAATTTAAAGCATAAGAAGGTAGGTATTCCATCAATAGCATAGGATCGTATTAGTAACCTATTGTAATAAAAATTTATGTGTGCATCAATAGTATAGGATCATATATATAATAAATCATAATAAAGCTTTATGCATTCATCCATTAATTATGATAAAAATCTAGATATGCCTCAATGGCATAAGATCGTATATGTAATAAATTATAATACAATTTATATATTCATTAATAGTATGGGATCATATCTGTAATAAATTATAATAAAAATTTATGTATTCATCAATAGCCTAGGATCATATATATATAATAATTTTTAATAAAAATTTATGTATTTATCAATAGCATAAGGTCATATATGTAATAAATTATAATAAAAATTTATGTATTCATCTATAGCAGGGGTGGCCAAAATGTCGATCGCGAGGCCAATTTTGGTCGATCTTCGATCTCTCGCAATGTCTGGGAAAAATTCCGTTTACTACCGTGACTTTGAAGGAATTTTAGAAGACAAAGCTTTGTGCTAATAGTTGAATGTATTCTGCGAACTTACTAAGTTCATGAATACCTAGAATTCTTACAACCAGACACTGTTATATCCACTCGCCCAGCCCAATATATTTTGACTTATGTATTACATTGTCACCGAACACAACGTGCGAACGCAACAGTTATAACTCGACTCGTCAAAGAACACATTCAGTTAGGTTGAATATTTGGTGGCCATAAGTAGCTTCATTTCTTTTTTATTAACTGTGTCATTATTAAGCAATATTATTTATCCTTGGTGACCACGTTGTATTTCAATTTTTCTTCTGTATAAAATGTATGTTATTTTCTTTGTTTTAAATTAAATTGCTCTTCTTACCTATTTATTTACTTGATAAGTGTGTATTCTCTGCAACAGATCTCTAAACTACGGTCATTGCACTGGGAGAAAAATAAGGGATAGCATTACAAATATATTAGGAATATCAGTAATTTTATCTAAAGTAAGAGGTCATTATTGTAAACTGTAATAAATAAATTGTAACTTTAATACAGTTCTTGTAAATTCGAATATATCTAAATTAGATTTTAATATACTTGTATTGTTGTCCCCGATTGTAGTATGCAGGATTGTTATTATTTCTTTCAATGTAATGGAGAAAATTGCCGTAGTTCATGAATTTTTGAATTTTCTATGAAAATATTTAATTCAATATTTATTCTTTAAATTGTCATATTTCTTTGCATTCTAGTATACCCATGAATATGAGTAGTAAACCGAAGAAATCTAAAACTTATCACTTCAATGAAGAGTTTATTTTTTCCTTACTCGATTACTTTTTTACAATGGCGAATGATAAATGCTGTTGTTTGATATGCCTTACCTCGGTAGCCATTGTATAAGAAGGGTAATCTGGAGAGATATTTTTTAGCTTTACATAACAAGTATCAAACTGATTATCCACCTAATTCAGAACTGAGGAAACATAAAGTTAAGGATTTTAAAACTCGACTAGCAAATCAATAAAGCGTTTTTAAAAAGCCAAGGATGAGGTCACACGCAGTAAATACTGCATCATTCAAAGTAATCAAAGAGGAAAAGAAAATGGAAAACAGAATCTGTCGCCAGTTTCACAAATGAAACAGACTATATAAAGTAGAACAGTTGATCGAGAAATCAGAACAAAAAGTAGAACAAAAACGGAACAAAATTAAGAACAAAAATAGAACGAAATTAGAGAAAAAAGTAGAGCAAAATTAGAGACAAAAAGAGTTAAAAAGGATAATCAAAAACAGAGTGAAACGAAAACTGATGAGAATCTTTTGTAAAATTGAATATAAAGTGGAAGTGGAGTAAATAAATTGTGTGGTCAAAGCAAATAGAACAATCGATCAACGTATCCTGCAATTGAGTAGTTGACGGCTAGTGATTATTGTTGTGATTACAGAAAGGGCTATTCTTCAAGTAGCGTCGAAATAAGCTCTATGTGATAAATTGGTTTATAGTTAATTGGTTGTAATTGAAATTTGTACAATCCCGTGTGGATATTAATAAAGATTATCGTGTTCGAGAGTGTTGAATTGTGAATTAATAAACACGCTTTGGAGTCAGAGTAAAAATTTGAATTTACAAACATTGTCACCAACAGAATAAACAAACAAGTGATACAGCACAATTACTTGTTTTCGTATGGTTTTTAAGAATTTTACATCTTAAGAACAATAGTTGGATATGATTTCTTTGAAGGAAAGGAGTAGACATATTCAAAGCCTTTAAAAACTTTATCCATGATTTGAAAGTACCACTTTTCAAATCAATCTCAATAACAACGGATGGTGCAGCTGCAATGATAGTTTGCAAAAATGGATTTATAGCCTTATGTCGAGCTGAAGATGAATTCCCAACCTCTTTGAGCCATCGCTGCATAATTCACCAGCAAGTGTTAGCAAGTAAGAGACTAAACACAAAAGAGGTAATGGACGTAGCATTTATAATTGTTAATTCAATTCGAGGAAGTTCCCTCAAAAGGCGTCTCTTCCAACTGCAGAGGTAAATTTCCGCAGCGATTTCGTGATTTATTGCCCGAAATTATAGGTTTTCTTCACGAACAAGATGAAAACTGTGAAAATTTAAAGGATGAAACTTGGCTTAGTGACTTGACATTTATTACCGATTTTACTTAAATATTAAGTCATTTAAATTTAGAATTACAAGCTAAAAATAAAAAGTAATTGATATGATTAGCTGTATAGACGCATAAATTTCAGATATATTTCATATAGATCAAAAGACGTTAGAAAATGAAATTATAATTTTGCAAAATAACTTAAACCTACACACCAGGAAATCTGAAGAAGATTTTTGGAAATATGTCAGCCGAGAAAAATATCCCAATGTCACCAAATGTAGCGAATATATCTATTCTGGTTTCGGATCTACATACCTTTGCGAATCGGCATTTTCATACTTGAAGCTAACGAAGACTAAACAACATCCTGTCCTGGCTGATTCCCATACAGAAGACTCATTATTAATATCTTTTTCGGGATATACACCTGATTATGATTCCTTGGTTAGAGACTTTCAAACCCAGTCTTCCCATTAATGTTAAGGGAACAATGTAAATTCTAAATCTGTATTTAACTGTGGCTACTTTGAATTAATAAATATTGTTAATAATTATCGATGTTCTTTTAATTAGGTTTGAACATATATTTTACGTATCTACCCATACCTCGCTGGAATGCACCTTATGCTGAAACACAGTATATAAAAATAGTATGCATTACACCCCCAATATCCCTCCTTAGACTACACCTATGACAATAAGTCGATCTCGACACACTCTAAAAGTAGATCTTGTATACAGAAAAGTTGGACACCCCTGATCTATAGCATAGAATCATATATATAATATTTTATAATAAAAATTTATGTATTCAACAAGAGTATAGGATAGTATATGGAATAATCCACGATATTTAAGAATAAAAATTTTGGTACACATCAATAGTATTGGAGGGCATGTTTTGATAATTTATAATTTTTAAGAATAAAAATTTAGGTATTCATCCATGGTAGGGAACAGTATATGGAACGATTTACAACATTCGAATATGAAATTTATATGTTCATCAATGGAATACGATGTAATAGTTTGTCATCTTTAGAGAACAGGGGAAATTATTCATTCATCAATATGATTAGATTATTAAAATGTCGGACCCACAGATCTCGCTATTTAAATTCGACACTGAGTGTATAATGATCCGAATAGTAGGGCTGGTAAAGGATAGTTTCTAACATTCAAAACCTACTAGAGTCAATAGACTATAATCACAAAGAAAAACTCGTAATGAAGCAATAATTTATTCCCATGCTATTTTATAAAACTTAAAATTTTAAATATAAATGAAAGCTTTCTAAATATTGGTGTTATGTTTATAGATAATATATAATTAAAACTATTTAATTAGTCTCGGCGTTAAGCGTCTTGAGATTTGAACATCGAATTTAAGAATTAACCAGCTACCAGAGTGTTTATTTCTGTTTGATTTAAGATCACTTCCCGTTAGGTGTGCGTGTTATGTGCCACCATATTTCGTCACATTTTCAAGATTTGGGTCTAGAATTCAGTTCTAGCCCAACACTTAATACATCTTATTGATTTTTCACCTTTTTCCTCATAAAACATGAATTTTTAAAAATGTCTTCAAATCAGAAATAGTATACCAATCATCTCTTTATTTAGGCGGTAGATACGTTCCAAGAAACTAACGCGCAAATCAAAACCGCGTAAATCGAGACTTCAGATTCATACAAAAATGATAGATAGGTTCCAGAAAATAAAAATCTGTGTAAATCGAGACTTCGAGTTCATATAAAGTAAGGGGATAGGTTCCAGAAACTTGCGTAAAACGAGATATAAAAAATACAATTTTATTTAGAAATAGATTTAAAAAATCGACATTTAAACACAAAACACATAATGAAAAATGCATGAAAAATTTCGGAATTGGGTGTATATACAAGCAAAATTTTGAGCGAAACACGTGCACTCCACAACACAATATTTGACGTACTTAACGCGTAATGGAGAGGGTTACAGACGTCTGGTCGTTGAAATGTGAGTAATCTTATGCAATATATGCATTTGAGAGACACTTGCCACCAAATATGTATGATTTCATTAAAAAATATTATTTTTTATGACCGGGTAAAATTGAAACCGCGTAAAATGGGTACTGTGTAATTCGAGTGATTAGTGTATAATTAATTACAAAATTTTTAATTAATTAAATTATAAAATACTTCTATTTACATGTTATTTAAATTTTGTAAAAATTATAACTAATTCTATAAACATTTAATTAAAATACATATTTTATAATAAATAAATGAATTATTTTTAAATAAAAGTTTAATCTTTATGATAAATATTTGCTTTGATATGATGGTATTGCTTCTTTTAACTTTATAGCAGCGAGCATTCCATCATTTCCAGCTTTCATTTCAGCAAGTTGCATGATTTCTTCTATAAATTCTGTCATGCATGGTTCTTTATATTGATAATAAAATATATAGTCTTCCATATTACAAAGATTCTTTGAACTATCAATCATATAGACGTTGAAAAACATAAATATTTTCCCTAAATATGGAGCCAGTGCGGGTCCTGCTGGTACACAGTGCAGCAGTAAAATCTTTAGAAAAATTAAAACTAATCGTGCAGCTGTTTCATTATCTATATTTCAAGATTAAATCAAAATTAACACAAAATATTTAATAGCTTACAATATTTTAAAACTTTCCCAAGTACTGTAATAAAATAAGGAATTGACTCTGCTATTGCATGTGGATCACCATGCTTAATAGAATCTTTCAAAGTCAAAAGTGCAATTTTTCGATATTGACTCATATTGTCTAGAAATCCTTCAATCAACTTGGGAAACATATCTTTAAAATCCAGCTCTTGAACTTCTGTTGTCCATGCCAGTCGTGGTTCCGATAATGATCCAGAATGGTCTTGGCTAATAGGAAATTCACCTCCTTCTAGTCTTAAACGAAATTCTGATATTATAAGTTCCCGCTTTTCTACACCCTTGACAGGGTTGCCTATGTCCCAGATTGTTTGTTCAGCTTGAATGGTAAATGAGCGATTTTGTTTATTGTACATCGTACTATTGCGTCCTAAAAGCGGATTTCTTGGCATTTTGATTTGTTGATTTTATATTTTTTAATTGACGAAAAATAATCTCTGAAATAAAATCAATAATTAATATTTTAAAATTTTTGTTTTATGTTGTTTCAATTTGAATCCATAGACGCATTATATGCTGTCGTTTAACAACAAATTCAGAATTTTACTCCCATAAAGTATATATGAAATTTTAAGTTGGTGTGCAGTATTGTCAGTTGACCACAAATCGTCTGCAATTTGTAATTTTCATCGTATGTAGATGATATGAGATTCATTTTATGCTCATTTGCAAGGCCGTAACAAGGCATTATTGCGCCCTGTGTGGTTCATATATCTGGCGCCTCTAAAGCCCGAATTCAAAACAGCCTACTATAATATTTATAATATTCATGTTAAAATTGTTAACTATTTATTCATCTCCAACTATTATAATATGTAGTAATGCTCTTAAAATTCTGTTGCCAATTGAAAAAATGACAGGAACCCATTTTGTGGACCATTATTTTACAAAATACACACCTACGAAGGCACGCAAATGGACCAGTCCAATCAGCAATGTTAAAGATAGGCTAGCTAGGGCGTCGTTTTGCAGGCCATTTGATAATTTCTTTTATTTATATTTTGTTATTTTTTGGTAACATTAAAAAAATGTTACATTCCAATTTTGCGCCCCTTTCAGATGTGCACCGCTCGCACCACCCTTGTTACGGCCCTGCTCATTTGTACCAGTTAAGTCTTTAAATCTAATTAAGAAATCATTTATTAATTGTTATTATTCCTTTATTGAAAATACAAATATAATTATCAAAATTAAATTTATAGAAATGCATTCTCAACCAAATAAAAAAATAACTATTTATTCGCTATGTATTTTTTACTAAACGCTATGTATTTTATAAACACTTTCTATGTAGATAAATACACAGTATCAGTAGAGTAAAACACTTCTATGTTAATTAATTAATTCTAGATATTTAATACATTCGCTAAGTAATTAATTAAAAACTATGTAAAATAAATAAATGCCAAGTCAAGAAAACAAGTTATAAGTAAAATAAAAAAAACGATATGTTAATTAATAAAATCCATCAATAAATCTGAATTTTTTCTAAGATGTTCTTAGATCTTATTTTTTTCGACAATTATTACAAACTTTCAAGAAAGCGGTATGTTTTTCTATGTTAAGTCTTAGAACTCTAATCATTTTGTTTATTTATTTATTATAAAATAAAACAAATAAAACAATAAAATAAAACAAATACTGAACTTATAATGGCTAATAATTTTGCAGAAGTTGAAGATTATCAGTCTGATCTTGAGTTTGATGTTGAAGTTACAAGTTTAAAGAAACCACTAGCCAAAAAAGTGTCCAAAGTTTGGACTCATGAAAAAGTATTTAAAAGTGCTGAAGAAGCAAAAAATGCAATTAAAGAAGAGAAGATGTGGAGTTACTCTTATTCCAACAAAACTGAAGATGGTAAAAAAGTTTACTATCTATGCAATCAAGTTAAATTTAAAGGCAAGCAATGTGATTCTGCATTACATTTACTTTACGACTCAAGATCAGACGAAGTTATTCTTTTTAGGGCAGAAGCTGAGCATAAGCATGAAGAAAACATGTCTAAATCTGCAATATCTAACAAAGCTAAAGAATTAATTAAAGAGTTGTTTAAGCTTAAAATAAAACCTAAGAGAATGTTCCTACTACTATACAATTAAGAAATCCATTAAACAAGATTAGAAATGAAGTTTACGGGCCACCAGTAATAAGTTTAGGTGAGTTTGAAAATTGGCTTCAATCATCATCTTCTATACCAGAGTTAGAAGATGAAGCCTTTGTAATCAATTATAAAATAACTTATGCCGATGAATATGAGTGTGAAGAGAGTAATGAAGAAAGCGATGAAGATGAAGAAAACCACGGCTCTAAATTTAGATTTTTTATAAGTACAATAAGATTACTTAAGCTAGCCTCAGCATCAACAATTTTAAATGCTGATGTAACTTATAAACTGGTTTGGCAGGGCTATCCAATTTTAATCATTGGTACAACCGATTTAGAAAGGCATTTTCATTCGTTTGGCCTAGGTATATGTACCAATGAAAAAACTGCTGATTTTAATTTTATTTTTTCAAGTATCAATATTGGCTTGAAAAAAATTAATGCATCATTATTCAATCCTCGTGTATTGATTTCTGATGCTTCTACCGCTATACGTAAAGCTTATTCACAAGTTTTTAATAAAAATGAAATTGTGATGTGTTGGGCACATATGCGTAGAAATTGTGTCAAAAAAATCAAGTCTTTAGTAGCTAAAGAAGATCAAAACCAATTAATTGAAGATGTAGATCAACTTCAATTGTCACAAAGCCAAGTCATTTTTGAAAAAGCAAGTTCTCTATTTGTTAAAAAATGGAGACAAAAAAGCGACTGAGTTTTTAGACTATATGAATATGATGTGGCTTACGACACACAATACTTGGTATGAAGGATACATGCCCTTCACGCCAAGTACTAGCAATAATCTATAGTCAAATAATCGAGTTCTTAAATACGAAGAAACTATTAGAGAGCGCGCGCTATTATCTAGATTTAGCAAACAAGCTTTAGATATTGTTAAAAAGTGGTCACTAGCATATCCTCGATATCTGAAGGAGTCTATTACAAAACAATCAATCGACACAGCATTATGGACACAGTCTTATCAATGGGCTAAAGAAAGCAAAGCAATTCTTTCAGTGCCCCAAGAACAGTCGACAAGCTACTATGTTTCAGCTAGTGACACAACTATAACTCAAGAAGACACTGACAAAGTTGAAAAAATGCGCTGGACAACATTCGATCAATTTACGAAGCGAGCTTTTACTGTCTAGCGCATTAATTTACCAAACGATAAACCCAATTGGGCCGACGGTCAGTGCAATTGTCCAGCATTTAAAAAAAAATTTATTTGCAAGCATGTTGTCGGCATTTCAATCAGACTTAAATATTGCAAAGTACCGGCAGTAGCTAAGAATACTTCTATTGGAAGTAAACTACCAAGAGGAAGACCAACTAAAGCTAAAAAAGCCTTATTAAAACAATAATTTCAAATATTTTTATAATAGTCTTTGTGATTTTTATGGATTTTTTTATTGTGTCACTTTCTGTTTATTCTTATGAATTTTTTATTGTTTTACTTAGTTTTTGTATTTTTTTACTTATAAAAATTAAAAATATTACCTATAATAAAATAATTAAATACCTAATGAATTCTATTTTTTTACTTATATAATTAATATAATACTTAGCATTTTATAAATATTTACTTAGAAAAAAATACATAAAGGCACTAATAAAATACATAGCGTTTAGTAAAAAATACATAGTGAATAAATAGGAGCCAAATAAAAATTGGGCATTTTATTCAGTCAAAACTATTTTTTTTTAAATTAAAAATATTTGTAATAACGCTTACATATTAATTTATTAGGATTTCTTCAACATCACTTTTAAATCTATATACTTTCCATAGATTGGTTTCAGTGTCGGATGGTACTATTTTGGCGCCTGGAGCAAACTTCTTGAAAAGGCGCCTATATTGTTAAAGTCTAAATTTGATTTTTCGCCAATAAAGAGACAGTTTCAAAGCAATGTGAAAAATTTGAATTTTGTTCAATAAAAATTTAACATTATTGTAATAATATATATATATATAGAGGAAAAGCGCTCAAAAATGCAAATTTATCAAAATATAGATTATTATGTAGAAATACGTGTTATAATAACAGTCAGTATGATAGTTTTGTTGAGAATAATTATTCTTCAATTTGATCGAAAAGGCGCCTTTTTTTCAGTGTGATTCTGGCGCCTGGTGCGGTCGCTCCCTCGCTCCACCCATAGATCCGGCCCTGATTGGTTTTAAAAGCTAAAATAGTTCTTTTTGAACCTTGAATATTGCGAAGTTTATTAAAAGATCTTTCAGCTTCAAGACCATTAGTAGTGATCCATAGGTAGTCAATTGCGGTGTTGATAATAAAAAATGGATCTTAAAATTGAGAAATCATTATAATAAATGACAATGAAATATATTACACCAAAAATAAAATGAATGATAAAATCCAAAGATATCTAGATTATCAGATTAATAAGTAAGTAAAACATTCTCTGAATAATAATTTCTTTTATTGATGAATAATAATGCTGAATAAAATAAAGACGAATTATTATGAAGGTAAGATTTACGATATACATAATATAAAAACTAAAGATATAAATAAAAACAATTAATCTGATACCAATAGGTTAATCAGTTAGATATTCACAGGGAATAGTTCATTTGTTAAATGTTCACAAGTGATAGCTTTTATCTTATGATGTTTGATTGCTATCAATTGATTTGAGGAATTGTGATTGAATCAAGCATTGTTTGTATACCCTCCGCGTAGATATTGACCCTGTAACGGTATGGCTCTGTCCTGTAATTTGTAGATAGAAGAATAAAAGTTTCTATGATCTTGTGTCCGTCTTCCAATATGTCGGGTTGTGGTTGTTGATCTATCTCGGTGATCTTACCCATGAATGTAAACCTAACTCATTTTTATTACCATGGATCGACTTTCTAAACATATACTCCAATCAAAAAGATGACTTAACCAGTCTACATATGTCACAAGTGATGCCTGAAATGTGTAATCTGAGTGGAATCCGAAAAAACGGTGAAAACTATTAGGCATGCTAAATTCACAGATAACATGGGTCCAAGGTATCAATAGAGGATACAAAATCTCTCCTTTCTAGGGATGTTCTATCAAAACCTAGTTTGATAAGCACTTAATTTAGAACGCAACTCATTAATTCAACCACACAGAACGCAAATATAGTAAATATATACAGCAAATTCTATAATTACCAGAACAAAAATGAGTTTATACTTCAAAACAAAAAACGAGTTAAATATCAAAAATAATGCACAAGGAAGAGGTTTCTCACAAGCTGACTGACAACTTGAATCGCCAGATGAAGTCAAATTCATCCTCGGTTTGGCTTGTTCTACGTTTGAGGATTTGCTCACTAGTTTAAGATGAAAGTTCCAGTGGATGCCACTTAGAGTGACTCTTGTGGAGGAGGTTTAGAAGAGAGATTCCGGAGACCCTTTATAGGTTTGACAGATCCGTGAATGACAGAATATGCTGCATAGCATATATCATTGGTGAATAAAACATCAATTCATATTTAATTCAGATAAAAATAAATAAAATGTGAATAAAAAGGTGAGTCGTGTCTGGGATATTATCCCTTTTATAGGTGGAATTTCTCATGATGACAGTTCGTTTAAATTTTGCTCAATTTTTATCAATTTTTTGCCATATAAATTTTTCTAGAATTTTTTATTTTTTCCAATAAAATCAAAAAAATTCCGAATAATTTTCCCTTAAAATTTCAATAAAATTTGTTGTCACATCTTCCTATTTTATTTAGATTTCTGCTTAATTCCCCAGCTATTTGAGTGCCTTTAGCCATTTGAGTTTTTATCCCAACATTAGTAACTGTAATTTTTGTTTTCAGTCAAATGTGTTGTGTTTCCTTGCTTTAATATTTTTATACTGATAAATTTTTTTTATACCAATTCAAATATGGGCTCAAGTTTTCTCTGATATCTTTTTGATTGGGTGGCATCAAATAACAGAAATTTTAATAATTAACTGCTTTTCAGATGCCACAAAACTTCTCTCTGAAGGTCTTATCCTAAGTCTAGTGCTCTCAGAAAACAATATGCTTAATTAATCGAAAGCATCTGGATAAAAGATTTTATATCTAGGCAAAACAAGGCTCAAATTTTTATAAGGGGATCATACATTTTGAATAAACTTACAATAATTAACATAATTTGAGATATTCTCTATAAACGTTAGATGATTAAATGATTGTTACGATGTTTATTTTTCTGCTGACAGGTAAGAACCCGGAAAGAAATGTCTAAAGGTTTTCAATCTTATTACACGCGACCAATCTGATGAAAAAGAAATGTTACCGAAGATCTTGTAATGGTCAAAATAAAATCGTCTGTCATTTTAAAATCTAAGACGAATGTTGCCAAATTGTCGCTTTGACAGAGTATGGTAAAGCCAGTGCTAATGATTATTGGTAACCTCGAAAATTAAGGTAGTTCGACAGCCATAACTTTACAGTATTAATGATGATACAATACAATTTACAACAGTTAAATTATAGCGATTATCTAATTATATCAAAAACTTAATAGTTTTTATTATTCCGAAAGATATTTCAATTTAAATTTTAATATTACTATGTATATTTTTTTATTTAAAATAAATTATCCATTAGAAATCTATTTAAATACTTTAATTTCAATAATTTTATTGCTCATGTTCGATTTCCTATTTGATACTAAATACAAATTTGATTAAGGAAGTTAAATATTTATAATTTGTGTATATAGTGTTTTCAAATAAAATTAGTCCTTGACCGATATTTGAATTTTGTTTAAATTATTGATTTCATAACAACCACTTAAACAGTTATGGAAGGCGATTCTTATGAGAATGTTAAAAAACCTCAAATTTTTGTCGAAAGAACATTAGCGATTATAAAACCCGATGCTATTCATAAAACTGATGAAATAGTAAAGCGAATATTGGATCATGGTTTTCATATCATTCAAGTTTATATACGTTTTTGTTTTGTTTTATTTTTAAAATAATAGCAAAAACGTGTTCACTTGACTCCAGAAGAAGCGAGTGACTTTTATACAGAGCATTTTGGAAAATTATTTTTCCCAAGCTTAATTGCCTATATAAGTAGCGGGCCAGTTCACGTTCTTGTTTTGAGTCATGAAAATGCTATATCTTTGTGGCGAGATATCATTGGACCAACTAATGCATCCAAAGCAAAAGTTACATCTCCAGAAAGGTTATTTGATTTGTTTTGACACTTAATTGTATGTATTGCTTACAGTCTACGAGCTATTTATGGAACAGATGATCAAAGAAACGGTTTCCATGGCAGTGATAGTTTTTCGAGCGCTGAAAGAGAAATAAGATTTTTTTTCCCAGAAGGTAAAACTTTTTTAGATTATTTCAATGTTAATAAGAAATTTCTAGATGTTATTGAACCGATTCCAGTGGGTTTGGCAGCGAAAGATTACCTGGCACGAAATGTTAACCCAATTTTATTAAAAGGTTTAACGGAAATGTGCAAAACTAAACCCATAAATCCGTTGGTAAAGATTTATATTTCTATTAAATTCAAAACAAAAAATGGTTAATAAAAATATTTAAGGGGAATTTTGACTGTATTTCATATATTGTTCGTGTTTTATGGATAGTGGAATAGATGTTAATATTTTTGATTGATGGGGTAGATGTTTAATTGACCTAGGCGTACTGGATGTTCATTGTGTGCATTTTTTTGGTTATTGGAAGTTGAACAAGTAATTGCCCCTCCATTCATTTCCCGAGAGTTATAACAAATATTATAGATAAAATTAATCTTTGATTGAATATTATAATTAAAACATTCAGCGTAGAAGATTTAATAGCTTATAGAAATGAATATCAAATAATGGGCAATTGTACACCCCCCAACTTTATTCAATGAAGTTTTAAGCTGATTTGGCTCTCATCTATATCATGTAAGAACCCTAACCCACCTGGGGAAAACCCTCATATTAATCCAGAATTTGATCTCTCCGGCACCAGACCGCATGAAATATCACAATTTATATACTGCTCTCATCGATAGTAAAACTGTTATAAGTTGATGTTTGATAAATATCGAATATATTATTTTTGTGAATTTGCGAATAAACTAATGGTAAAATTGCACTTGTAAAATGACGCCTAAAAGGTATTTGGAATTTAGGACCCTTTGCTTTAAAATTTTATATAGCGATTAAATTTTTTTATAATATCTTTTTTAAAATATACGACCTTTAAATTAATAGCATTAATGGAAAATTAAATACTTTTATAACTGAAATATTGTAAAATTAAAAATACTATACTTAATTTATTGTAATTAATGAGAAGGGTGAAATTGCTTATGCTCATCATAATTTGGTTCTCTGTTGGTTAATTTTAATCTTAGATGAGATTCAACATTTAAAAGCCTATTTCTTTTTTTCGATTTAATATCTACAAATGTAGAAAAAGCAACTTTACATAAATATGATGTTGGAAAAGGAAAGATGCATTTCAGGGCCTTTTTTGATAAAGAAGGATATGTTGATGTAACCAGGTGTAACCAGAATGATGGCAAAGAGCATTTCATATGCTTATTTTTCAAGAAACCATCTGAAGATATTTTTGACTGGACAAATTTTTTTTATTTATCTTTTCATATTTAGATAATAGAAGGTGTAATGGAGGTTGTAGTTTTTATCGTTATTATTGTTAATTTATGTTATTTTGGTGAAGATTTTGTAGAGCCCGAAAGAGTCACCGTTAAAACTTGTAGCGGGACAATCGGGGTGCGTGCTATGTTCAAAATATAATAATTACGAACGATATAAAGTTACAAATATAACGCAAAACAATAATAAAATGTTACACCTTTTAAACTTTATTATAACAAAGAAATAAAACCTCGTGTTTATCTTGGATTTTCGTAAATTGTAGTTCCAAATATTTTCTTTGATTTTCTCTACACTATAACAAATACAGTTCGATTACAAACAACTGATTGATGAAACAGAATCTGCGTTTTCTTCACAATTCTCACAATCTGTTTTGCAGTAAACTCCAAATAAGATTTGTTAATTCTCAATTTTTAATTTTCTATTTTTCTATTCTATTTCCAACTCGACATTGATTTTTTTTCTTGATTTTTTTTAATTTTTAATTTTGTAATTTACTATAGCGATAATTTACTATAGTAAATTATCGCTATATAGTTTTTTATTAAAAATCTGGATTTCCCAGATGGTTGTATTTTATATCTTAGTATACACAATTCCTAATTGTGAATACTAAAATATTAACAAAAATAACTGTACATTACAGAAGGGTACGCGTATCCCGGTTTGGGAAATACTGATTTAAGGGATTGATAATTTTTTTTATTTTAATATTAATAGTTAATAAATTATTATTGATTATTACCGATTCCTGGTAAATACATAATGATAATTCATCAGGAATATCTTCAAAGGGAAATCTAAATATAGGCTCTTTCAGTTCAACAATATTGAAATAAACTTTAGCAAGTATTTCCGTAATTATTGATTCCAGCTGCAAAATTTGTGCCTGAATTCAAAATGCCATTATCTGACCAAACATAATATAAAAAATTGACTATTTATATTAAAATATGTGTTTGAGGCTGGAGCTTGGTCATTTTTGTTATGCTTTCAAGCCTGACTTTGTATGAAAATTTTCAAATTTTTTACATTAAATTTTATATTTTCACGTTATAATCGCAAGAAATTGTAAAATATTATTATTTAAATTTTTTAAAACTACAAATTAGAGATTATTTTTTATTCAATCATTTTTAATTTCACCAAATGGTCGATAAGGTTACAAAATGGATTTTTGAAATAACATTTAAGGAACACTAGAGCACCCAATGACTTATCGGATAATTTGCACAGTTCAGATTCAGTTGATGTCGGTTTAATTGTGTAATTGGGCATTGCGAAAAATTTAAGACCATTTTTTTATCAGCAGAGATCAGTTCTATCGCAGTTGCTTTTACTTGATCGTAGAACTTGTGGACCAGACCCATAACTTGGGTTTCATATTTTGGTAAGTGATAACCTTTCACAATGAAATCTTTGGGAATGAACTTCGAATTTGTTATGCCTCGGATTGAAAATCTATCGACAGCTGCAAGTTCAGCGACGAGACATTCCAGAGATTTTCGCTGCATAAATGGCAATAAAGACAGTTGAGTTTTATTGACAGTCTTAATTATACTTTCGAATGTTTCAAACATAATTTAAGTCATTTTTTCTCTGTTACCTTTTGGATTCAGTGTCACTTCGATAAGAACTGGATTCCCTTCTGAAGTAATTCTAAATTCATTGCTAAATGTTTTTTTTCATATTATCTTCTATATTTTATCGTTAAAATACCTCTCTTGTATTGAACTTCATCGCCTACAAATCCGGCTTTACACATACCGGATCCATTGTCAATTACATTAAGGCAACAATATCATCAGACATTTTAAAATTGAAATAATTAATCTTCAAAAAAGAACAGAAATTATATAGAAATGATAAACATATTTTTTAAAAAAAAACAAGAATTCTAAAGAAATCTACGATTAATCGCGTCCCGAATACAAATTACACAAATTTCGCTAAATAAACACAAACGAAACTCAATTCTTCGGCGTATGCGCACACCTTAAAGTGAATCTGTGCACACAGACACAACACCAATCAGGATTAACCAGAATGCGTTGTTTGATATTTTTAAGTTAACCCTTTGTTACATAATATTAATTTTAAAATCAAACATAATAATAATTATTTTTAACTATATTCCAGATTTGGCTAGCTGATTGGTTATTGGATAATAATCCAAATAAACCAGATATTAAACATCAATAGTTCATTTTTATTCGTGACGAAACTTCAATAAATTTTTGACCATTGTGATAATGATTTCATAAATAATAATTCTTTTGTATTGGAATTTTTTTCTTTTAAATGTAAATGTTATTTTCATATTAAATATTTGTTATTATAATTCAAGCTAATCAGGAAACGTAACGATTTAGTAGCAAAAGCAAGCAGTGGCGTCACTAAGGTTGGTGTCATCCCATAGACCCCTCCCAGTGTGTCAGTGCGGATATTGTTTTTCAAATTTCATAATTAGGATCAAATTTATTTTGAGTTAATTATGTAAAGGCTGTTGAATTGAAATTGTGTTGATCTTATATTGTATTTGCATTATTTTCGTGTGAATGAAATTTGGTTTTATTTGAAAAAATTTTTATTTGAGTTTGGTTTTTTCTATTAAATGCATTATTATTTAATTAAATTGAAAATTTATAATTTAGATTCTGATTTTAGGATTGCCAGTTTGTTCAATCTGTCAATTACTTCATTATTATGTATGAATTTTAACCAGGTTTCTTTTTAAACAAATTTTAATGTAATTTTATAGCCATTCGTGAAGGTATATAATGCCAATGTTGAGAAAGGACAATATGAATCAGAAATTTCTAACTTATACAATTTGGTGAACTGGATTTTAAACGGATTGAAGTAGATTATAAATGAAAAGTGATTTTCAAACACTTCGTACTTAGCGGGAAAAGAACAACCATAAATTTATTGACTTTGATCTAGTAAGAATGACATGCTTCACTTTCATTCAAATTTTAGAATGATTTGCAAACTCCAATATGAAATGTATATGAGAACGGATTATGTCAGTCTAAAATACTTAAAAGGAGAAATGGGATCAGAAAAGGTTGAGAGTCACTGGTATTGTTGTTTATATTTTAAAGTGATTCGGAGTTAATTAGAGTTAACCAATAAGATCAACCTTAGTGAATCTTCAAACTATTCATTTACGTTGGAACCAATATTTTTGAAAATACATCATTTCCTATATCTGAAAAAATACTCAAATTGGTGGAAATGCTCTGTTAATTTTAGTACATTTGTGTTATGTAAATGAGTGTAAATAAAATTTAATTGTACAAAATTATGAGTTCAAATAAATTAAAGATTCGAAAAATCAATATTTTAGTGTAGAGAATGTATAAGTATAGCAAACGAAAAAGTAAAAAAGAATATTATTGGAATTTTAATAATTTTTCGATAGGAATGTGATCTCGATCTAACTCCCCGTGTTCAATAATTTAGTAACACTCGAATCCCAACAAAATAACTTTATTTCAAACAAAACTGGACATTCCTGACTGTTTGACACTTGATATTAAGATGGTAGATACCCAATTAAGATGTTCCAACACTATGTAGTTTGGATAACAACTTTATTTCACTTCGTTTCTAGTTTCTCTTATAATTCAACTCGATTTTTTACATTTTCTTGAATCTACCTACTGGCATTTTAACTTTGTTTGTCTCCAACCCATTAATTATCTGGAAGGAGGAGGTAAGCTAAGGTTATCCAAATTGCTGCCCATACAATATTGAGTTTAACTTCCTTCAAAGATTATTGGCCAAATAAGGTTGACACCCACTAAGTGAGATGTTTATTCAAATTTTATTTTGTTTTTTCCCAATTTAATTTATTAATCCATTAAGCTGACGTTCGACTAGATTCTCCCTGATTTATAGGCTTGCCTTAAAAATAACAATTAATCAATTTGTTTTTTGGTTCTTGATCCTTCTAGGAACCTTTTATCGATTTGAAATTATTTTATTTACTACCGGTTACCGCTTTTCCCTCGAAAAATATTGATTTTTACTTGTTTCAAATTTGTAATTAGCTATTAATTTATTTTGATAATTTGTAATTTTCATTTTTATTTCATACATTTTGTGTATCCCCAACAATATGGTAATATTAAATAGATGTGAGGTCCCCAGGTAATACATTAGCAAAATTACAAACTAATTAATTAGTTGATGAAATATTTGTTGACGTCATTAATCATTTCTGTCATAAAACAAAATCCCAGAGTTTTACAGACGTAATACGCTTAAATGTATCTTTTTTATGAAAATTGGAGGAAAGTGCTACGCAGTGGCGCCCACGTGGGTATTGCTTGAAGCAGAGAGCGTCAAATGAAAAGTTGGGGGGGAACTTGTAAATTTGATTTTAAGGGGGGGATACACAATGAATGACTAAATGTACTTGCAAAACAAAATAGTTACAATACTGCAGTTTAGAAAACATGCTTGGTCGAGCAATTTTATCACAATATCTCTTTGATAATTCTATTGTCAGATATCCAATTGCTATCACCAATTGCTGTGATTTGTCCCTTGCTCTTTCAATTGATATGCAGTTGTTTTGTGATTCGCGCAATCCCTCTCCCACCTTTTTATCCACGATAGGGAATGATATTCATGGGATAATTGATTTACTCTCACACCCTGAGAATAGACAAAATAGAATTCTGAAAGCATCATGTTGCTGCATTAATTATTCACACCCTCTCACACACTCACATGTTTTATTATACAAACCCCCTCCAACCAATCCATCGCCATTCGATATAACTAAACTATTTCATTAATAGCGGGTGGATGGATTTTATTGACAAGTCACTCACCCCTGTCAGAAATTGGCGAAAATTTTTGTTCACACCCACGGCTTTGATTCCCGTACACACACGTAAATTTCTCCTAAATTTCTAACTGGGACTATCATGCGTCTCATTGCTATTAACTACACTCTTTAACTTATCATTTAACGTAGCTCATTCCACACACTCATTCTGCATATTCTTTCATTCCCCCGCACGTACAATAGACAGTGAGTCATCAATGGTTTGATAACAATAACAAGGTCAAGTTGTTATTCCAGTAATAAGCTTCTCTTACTTATCATGTGACCTAGATTCCTTCACACTAAAGTACATTTAATTTAATATTGCAATTGACACTCTATTGGCTAAATGTAACCCAATGATTATATACCTCGATACGGTGTAGTGGCTTTTGATGGCATAAAAGCCACCACATTACATTAATTGATAAAGATCAGATAGTAAACAGGATGCCACGACAGCAGTCAATATATTATAAATATAAGTGCACTGAACCTATGTGTGGAATGAGCATTCGTGGGGACAAGTGGCAAGCACACATTCTGGCAAAGCACAAATACAAAGCCATTAGGTAAGATGAAGAGTATGTACATTTTGAATATATTGTTTTTAAAATGTTCTCAATTGGCCTATTCTTTTGCAGGAATATGGAGATACGTCGAAAGATAATCGAAGTAAAGAAGCCTGGTGGTACATGGGAGATATATCGTGGCAATCCAATAGTTCCTTCAAATGACAGTGTTCCGTCGACAAACAACGCAAATGTTTCATTGAGTATTATTCTCTCCCCCACTAGCACTGACCTGACACTGTCCACACCTTATTCTCATTGTTCATCTGTTGAAGAATTTGAAGTCATTGAAGAAATTGTTTGTGTGGACGATGATATGTGTGCAAGAAATTGTGGTCAAGATTCCGGGGTACTTAATATTAAATGCATCGCACAAAATCCATTGCCATTGCCATCTACTCTCAATGAAGACAATGTAATGAATTTATCAGATACTGCTCATACCAGTGACGTAAGTTGCAAGCATAGAAATGATAATGGACTTAAAGGTACCTCATTTTCAAATGATCCATCTTTATATTCAAACAAAAAAATTGAATCGGTAATTATTAATCTTCTGCTCTCGAGTGGACCTTGTCAGCCAGACGAGATGTTCACTTTTCCTAAGGTAAATGGGAGAAGCTTTCAGCATTCATGGTTCCAAGTTTTTCTCCCAGATAACAGTAAAGAAAGGCGCAATTGGCTTACATACAGTAAGATGAGTGATAAGGCATATTGTTTACCTTGCTTGTTGTTCACAATTCCTGGAATGCAGCAAGGGCAACAACTCATCTGGTCAAGAGATGGCTATATGAATTGGACAAATGCTGCGAGAGACATTGTAAGCCATGAAAGGTCAACTAGTCACAAGGAATGCGAATTTGCCCGTATACGTTGGATAAGGGGACAAACAATTGATTCCCTATCTGTTAAACAAAATAATGAGGTTGTCCATTCCAACCGAGAAGTTGTTGCTTGTGTTATTGAGTCATTAAAGTATCTTTCAACTCAAATGTTGGCCTTACGTGGACATTCTATGACGGAAGGAAATTTCTATCACATTTTTGAGTTTGCAGCAAAATATAATCCTTATGCGGCTTCTTATCTTGAAAAGGTGCAAAAGTCTAGGAATGATAAAGTGAAAATGGATGTCAACTTCATTAGCAACCGAAATGTCGCACGACTTCTTGAAGTTATGAAAGAAACAATAACCTCTAAAATAGCTGCTGGCATTCATGCAAAACAAGCGTGCTCCCTTATTGTCGACTCAACTCAAGACGTCAGCAAACAGGAAGCCACATCAGTGTTACTTCGCTACATTGAAGTAGACGATAACGGCAAACCTACACCTGTTGAACGTCTTCTTGAAGTATTCACAAGTGGAGTGACAACTGGTGTATTCTTAAAAGAAAAGATCATGACAATTTTGCAGATGCATCATATTCAACCAGAATGGATTATTGGACAAGCGCTAGATGGCGCAGGCAATATGAGCGGAAAGCTGAAAGGTCTAAAGACTCTTATACAGAAAGAAGCACCAAAAGCACTCTATGTGTGGTGCCACAGTCATCGCCTTAACCTTGTTATCGCAGCAGCAATGTCGTGTAACATCCAAGTGAAAAATGCATTTGGAATTTTACAGGAATTGTATGAATATTTCTGTGGACATAAGCGTCATGATATTCTTTTAACACATCAACAGAGAGTCGCGAATACCAATAATCCACTACAGTTAAAACGAGTTCAATCAACTCGTTGGACAAGTCTTGCTTCTGCAGTGAATACAGTGAAACGCATCTTTCGTTCCATACTGTCCTCTCTTGACGAAATCTCTTCTGACCCAAGCATGGATGTAGCATCAGTATCTGGAGCAATCG
Organism: Schmidtea polychroa; assembly: GCA_959609185.1. Classification (NCBI taxonomy): domain Eukaryota; kingdom Metazoa; phylum Platyhelminthes; order Tricladida; family Dugesiidae; genus Schmidtea; species Schmidtea polychroa. The sequence continues at coordinate 34,052 of CAUHTR010001742.1, read as the reverse complement.
GACTTGCCAAAAGATTGAGAGATTTCAAATTTATCATCACAATTTGCTTCCTCCATGACGTATTCCAGGTTTGGGGCCCAATAATACGCCACCTACAAGGGATGGCTGTTGACTTGACTATAGCTGTTGCATTGTTATCCTCCGGAATGAAGAAAATAACTGACATGCGAAACAACGCTGATCAATTGTGGACAACTCTACTTAGCGAAGCAGAATGTTTTGCTCAATCACATGGCATTGTTCCACAACTGAATGAAGAACGTTCTAAGCGTCGAAAGCGAATGGATGGGGAAATTTGTTCTGATGAAAGGTCTTGTGATGTACTTGACCGCCTGAGAGTTGAAATGTATATTTGCACCATTGACTCAATTTTGGCTCATTTTCAAGATCGCTTCAATGATGAGAATCAGGATTTGCTTGTGCAAATGTCTCATTTTTCATCAGGAAAGCTGATTAATGAACGAAAAATCAATTCAGCTGACATAAGCAAACTTTGTGACCTCTATGAATTAGATGCTGGAGAAATAGCATCTGAGTTGGCTGATTTTCGATCTGTGTACAAAGAACATCATGAACTTTGCCATTTGGCGGATGCTCATCTAGAAAGAGGTGAAATGGAAATCGCCATGGAAGACATCTCGGATGATGAAACAGGTCAAGTAAGTGACGCAGAACAGCATGAATGGCACCTGAACAATTTCTTACTTCCGCTTCGGCTTCTCTCGGAGATTTCAAATTATGTTCATTTGAAGTCTCTCTACAAAATTTTGGTTTCCATTCCTGCGACAAGTTGTTCAGCCGAAAGAGCTTTTAGTCGACTTAAAATTATAAAGAATCGACTACGCTCAAGCATGGGTGACCCATGGCTCTCAAGTCTTATGATCATAGCTGATGAAAAAGATATTATTAAAAGAATTCCTAATGATGAACTCATTGAACGATTTGCTCTTTGCTCTAGTCCTCTGTCTAAGTATTTGTTGTACAATTGATTGAAATACACATGTGCATTTACACTTTGCTTGATAGAAACCGAATTCATTTTGATCTTCTGGAAAAGCATTGAGATCTAAATCATCGCAACGTGCTAAAAACGTTTGCACAAAATGGTTCTAATAAGTTTAAAATTGTTAGACGTTTTTTGAATTTTCGCAAATCTTTAGTCCCTTCTAAAAACCTGCTTAAGCAACGGAGTTTCAACAAATATAAATTTACTGTTTCTTGTAAAATTTGTGGGGGGGGGANCAATAGCAAGAATCATAGGCAAATATGTATTCAATTAAATTCAAACATAAATTTATCGCAAAGAATTCACTACCGTATTTTTCGCCAGGTACCGCAAGCGTTATCTATACAAAAAATATAAAAATGTGACTGCGCGTTATACACAGGGGAAAATATATTTCAAAGTGAACGTTATTTCATTGTGATTGTAATGCTATTCTTATAGTAATGGAAACTTACAACAATTCGTCACATTTTAAAAACAATTACAGACGTTCTTTTTATCAAATGGAAATTTAATTTAATTTATTCAATAAAAAAATACACGTTTTACCAGGTAATTAAAGCCTTTCTTGTAGTGCTTCTGACTTCCACATTAATAAAAATATCAACTTTTACTGAAACGTAAAAAATTTACTGATGGTTTCTTTTACTTCTGGAATTGTATGTACATGACATGAGTCCATTATCAACAATTTTCAATTCGATAAAATTATTAAGATGCGCCTTATCTGCTGGTGTGCGGTATCTGACAGAAAATACGGTAATGCTTTACCCGATGGTTTTCATTTTGAAAGTATTCTTGGAAGCATTAGGTCAAATTAGGTAAAATCAAAATATTTTTATTTGGGTGTTAATATATTTAATATGAATGTCGACATTTTAATTTCATTATTTGTATTTATATTGAGTCATTGGCATTGATGAATCAAGCGGCATAATTCAATATGCGTTATGGGAAGGAAATGCACCAAATCAGGAGAGGTGAACCTAAACACCAAACGTCCAATAGGTGGAAATATTGATGTCTTTCTTCTGAATATTTTAAAATAATCCTTCCCTGACTCACTAGTTCTCAATCACATTACGCATTACCAATCTCGTTTAAAAAACAAGCAGCCATTGATGTAACGCTGATCGAATTAAAATCATTTGGCCTTTCGAGGTCATAGTCAACTGTAACCATAGTAACATTGTAATTTTTGGAGTTGATGTAAAAATTTATCGAAAATTTTCTGATTCAAAACAAAATTATATTTCACACATTACAAAACAGGAATTTTCAAAAATTCATTAAATAACAGAATATATTTTTTTCCTGAAATATCCACATAAATTAAAACAAACTTTAAACATTTAATACCTAAGAGAAAGAAATTGATATGGAAGAAAGTTTGAAAAATATTTATGATATTATTTTTATAATTCTCTACTTTCTTCTACTTCGTTACATTCAGTGTCATTCTTTTTTGACAAATTCTGGAACACCCTTATACTTTCTATAGGTTTGATATTACCAATAAAAAACATGTTGTGATGGTGGCAGACATTATCAGGCCTTTGAAGAAGGACAAAATGTTCATTATGTCTTGGTGCAATAGTACATTTTACTGCTAGTAACCCAATGAAAGCATCTTCCATCGGAATTATACGAACATTGTCTTTTTCGTTAAACATGCATTTAACAGTATCAATAGAAAATAAATAAATTGGACTTTGGATATAATCCGGAAAATAATCTTCTGGATAATCTTCCTGGTCTGTAAAAAGCGGATGCTGAGAGTTTCGAATAGGTTTGTCTTGTCTGATTATATGTCCAAGATATATGTTTTCTAAGGTCTTTGGTTGAATAAATACAGCCGTCAACCAGTTCATGATTGGGGGAACATTAATAAAAGCGTCATCTAAAACTCTTAAAACAAATATAACATTTGAACAGGAAATTTGTTTTATCCACATTATTAAGCCGATAAATTTTCTCGTATATTCGTACCTGGATTCATGGAAATCCAACTCTATTACGTCATTATTAAACAAAATTTCTTCAGTAATTTCTTTTAACAAATTTGCATTGTCATTGTTTGTTTTCCCAATAACGAACAAGACCCGATATTCCAGGTTCGCGAAGTTTTTGTAATTGTTATTGTATGGCTTATTTTTATTTCCCCAAGTTTCTCTTATCGCATTTCTATTTGCAACATTCTCAGAGATACTCATACAAAATATTATTATTAAATCTTTGATACCGCAAAATTTCGAATCGACTCTAGGTTGACGTTTTATCTTTATCTCTTCATGTATTTTTGGTTTTGGGATATTCCAGTATTTCTTTTCAATGGAAACCACTTGAGGATTTGTTGGATGTTGCTGAACGTATTGATGGTTGGGCTTTCTTTTTGAATTATCATGTGAAACATTCATTTCCAAATTCTTCATTTTTGTTTTTAAATTGTCTTGTTTTTTGACCACCTCCGGTGTATCTAAGTGATCCAAAGGAATAATATCTCCAAAGTCAGTTTTGATAATTTTGGATTCATTTGGATTTTGAAAATATTTTATTAAAATATATATTAAAAGAATTATTAATATTATATATAAAATTACTTTAACTTTATAAGCTTTAAAATTCCACAAAAAATTCATATTAATGACAAAATAGTATTCACAATTCATGGACCATATGGTGCTAATTAAACATTACCTTCATGATTAAATGAGTTTATTTTTCATAAATCACAATTATTTGTTTTAAAATCAATTTACTTTTGTTGTTTTAATCCAAAAATATTTTTAATTAATAAATAATAAATATAATATATTTAAAATAAAAAAATAAAATTTATCAATATAATTTATTAATATATATATATTATCAATGAAGCACATTAAACGAACAAAAAATTAAGAAAGAGAAAGTTTCAATTAGGACGTTCAGTTAAATTTTTTATTGGAATAAACCAAACCCAAAATTTTTCAGTTAATAAACACTGCAGAAAAGGCTTGACTATTTGTTTAAATTGCTTTTATAAATAATTCAGCAACCGAGGCCTATTATCAAGTTTATCTATTAATGTCAATGCCAACTTAATGTTGGATTACTACAATTTAGCAAAATCAAAAAGAAATTAAAAACTTTTTTATTTTATTCCTGATCTATGGCAACAATTAAAAATATTATAATAGTTTTATTTTATTAATTAATGACATAAATTAAATTGTCAATGAACTTGTAAAGCTCCATTTGTTTAAAATTCGTTATTTTAAATTTTCATAATTTATCTTACTTAAAATTATAAGTAATATGTAAATATTAATAAAAATTCCAATGATAATCTTAATAAAATTATTAATTTAATCTTTTCTAAATAGAGTAAAACCTCGATTTACCGGACTAATGGGGGGCGGGGAGTGATATCCATTAAAGCAGAAAGTCCGTTATATAAAAACAGGTTTAAAAAAATCAAAAAATTTTTTTTTGAAAATATGTACACTGTTTAGATATAAATAAAAATTATAAAACAAATAAAATTCTATTTAATTGTCTTTAACACTCGTCGAGAAGTGACGTTGCTGTTTGATATCGGTAAGCCTGCTTTGAAAAAGGAATCAAGTTTTGTTTGCACTTTTGAAGCTTGCTGTTTTTTTTATAATCAACTCTCTAAATTTACGAAAATGTGTATAATAAAGTTGAACTTCGTCATCTGAAGAATAGTAAATAAAGGTTCTACCCCAAAAGGCCGACAGACAAAAGACCGACATGGACAAAAGGCAGACATGGACAAAAAGGCAGACATGGACAAAAGTTTTTTTTTATTTTTTTAAGAATATCGTAAAGATATAAATACTCTATTTGATATAAAATTGAATGACAAATTAGAAGCAATAATCAAATTTAGATTAAATAATAATATTTTTTCTTTAACAAAAAACCCTTTTTCCACAAAAAAACCCCACTGTAATAGCTAAAAATATTAAATAAAATCGGATTGATTCCTGGAAAATTTTTGATTTTGAATTTTTTATATGACCTATTAAAGAAGTTAATTTTTGATTTGACCTGTTAAAGAAGATTTTTTAAGTGACCTGGATTTATTATATAAATTTAAGTGAACTTTAAATTGTTAGTCAGTTAAAAAGGACTATTTTAATAATTCAGTTAAACATTTTTAGTGCGTTTTTAGTAATACAGTTGGGCATTTTAAGTGCATTTATAAGGCAAGGAGAAATTTTAATTTTTAATAATATTTTTATCTTTTATCTTTGATAATATTTTTATTATATTTTTTAGCCCTATTTAATTGTACTTTAAATAATATGGATCAGCAGCCTGGTGAAATTTGTAAGATGATTGAGTCGCAAAAGAAAAAGAAAATGATTGTTGTCAACGGTTATATAATGCAAAAGGATAAAAACCGAAATGATTTGTACTACTGGAACTGTAAGCATCGTAGTCACACGTCAGCAGGGCGAAATAGTGAATTTGTTGTAATGGGCGAGCATCCACTATTTATATAGATGGCGTGCATAAACTACACAGTTCAAACAACCATAACCATGCTCCAGATATATCTAACCAAATTGTTATTGCTAAAGTAAGAGAAATAAAGAGCATTGCTTCGTCAAATCAAGATCAGCCGAGTCGAATAATTCAGGCGGCTACTAATCAAATGAGTATTGTATGTCGGTCGCAAATGCCATCAAACACAGCTTTAACAAAAATGATCAAAAGAGCTCAAAACCGAAATAGTTCACGAGAACCAAATACACTTGTAGAATTAATAGTTCCAGATGATTTAAAATTTACAACCAAAAACAAATTGTTTTTGTTGAGGCAAAGTGATATTGGTAATGAAAAAGTCCTTTTATTTTCTACAGAAAATAATTTGAAGAAACTTGCAGAGTCCAATTACGGGATAAGGGATGGAACATTCAAAACTGCTCCTAATATCCTTTTACAGATATATTCAATTCATGCTCCTGTAGGTGGTAACGAAAATTCTAGAATACTACCATTGGTATATTTTGTTATGTCCCGTAAATCAGAAGAAGCCTACAAAAGAGCCTTTGAAGATTTATGTTATTCTGCCGCCGAATACAATATTCAATTAACTCCACAATTTATAATCACTGATTTTGAAAAGGCAGCTATTAATGCAGCATTAGCAGAATTTCCAGGTGCAATAAATAAAGGATGCTTTTTTCACTTGTGCCAAAATATTTGGCGAAAAATACAAAATAGTAACTTAGCAACATTGTACGGAGACGACGAGAACTTTTGCCTTTTAAAAAGACACATTGGGGCACTTGCCTTTTTACCAAGTTCTGAGATTATCGAGGCATTCGAAAGCGTTAAGAGTATCTTACCCGATAATGCTGCTGAGGTGGTTTCATGGTTTGATGAAAATTATGTGAATGGCCGCGTAAGATGCATTTACAGAAATGGTAGAGAAGCACGTGTTCCACCACCTTTTCCACCAGAAATGTGGTCAGTTTTCCAGAATAATAACATAGGCTTCCCTCGAACCCAAAACAAAGTAGAGGGATGGCACAGAAGATGGCAGTTAATAGTTGGAAGAAATCATCCTGGAGTATTTCACTTAATTAAAGAGTTGAAGAAAGAACAGGAGCATGTCGAAGCAGAAATGGAAATTATTCTACGTGGTGAGTCCCATCCTAAACGCAAGAAGCAGTACGTTGACAGAGATGAACGGTTTGCACATATTTTAAATGACCGACACAATCGTTCTGTGATTGATTTCCTTCGTGGAATAGCTCACAATCTAAATTATTGATCTAACTAGCAATTCAATATTGTTTTTTATATTGTTTAAATTTTTAGTTAATTTATTTTTTATTATTTGTAAATTTACATTTATAAAATTATTTGTCTGCTTTTTGTCCATGTCGGCCTTTTGTCCATGTCGGCCTTTTGTCCATGTCGGCCTTTTGTCCATGTCGGCCTTTTGTCCATGTCGGCCTTTTGTCCATGTCGGCCTTTTGTCCATGTCGGCCTTTTGTCCATGTCGGCTTTTTGTCTGTCGGCCTTTTTTTGTCTGCCTTTTATACATGTCTGCCTTTTGTCTGTATACGGTAAAGGTAAATAAATGGTAATAGATCGTCGAGATGTGATCTTACCACTGATAACTTCATTTTTGGCAGCTACTTCTTCTCCGGTATTATTATGTATTGTCCTACAGAAATCAGGAACTTCTAATCGTTAAAAATCTATGACTGCATCTTGGCCATCAAACAAATTCTTCCAACCATTTTTTAATGTTTGCTCTTTCACCTCTTTTTATGCTCCAGCAAAATTAAAAATTGTTGATTTTAACACTTTAAGTTTTGCAAGGTACGCTGTCCTCTTCCATACTTCATCTAAAAACTTTCTGCGATTTATTAGTGTGGTTGCCGAAATTATTCCCTGATCCATTGGTTGAATAAGTGATGTTGTATTTTTTGGCAAAAAATACAACTAAAGTTGCCATCTTCTGAACGTAGAGTATTTTTAAAAGGATGAGCAGGAGCGTTGTCTGAAGTCTGTAAACATTTCCATATTCCCCAGTATTCCTAGTTTCTTCTCTTGAAATTGTCTCGCTGTAGGTAGAAATTCTTTAAAAAACCAGTTTTTGAAAATATCTGAGTTGAACCATGCCTTATTAGAGTTTTAATATGAAACAGGCAGATGATATCTTTTAAAACTCGAGGTTTACGAAATTTGCCAACAATTACAGGAGTCATTCTATGCGATTCATTGGAATAGCCACAAAGCAATGCCGAGATCCTGTCCTTGCTGATTTTTCTTCCAGGATTCGATTATTTGTAGTACTGTGTGCTTCCAGGCAAAGTACGTCATAACAAACCAGTTTCGTCCTTTATATCCGAAGTTCCTTAAATAGAGATCCGTTATATCGAGGTTTTACTGTACATAATTCTCTATGTATGTATATGAAGTAGTGATTATGAAATAACGCTTAACTAAAATTACCAAATGGCAAATTTTATTATAACCTTAATTTTGATCGACAATATGGCATTTTTATTTTAATTTTATCTGAAAATTGACTTTTCTCTATCGAATGATGCGTAATTTGTCCAATTTGGAACATTGATTCTTTTTTTACTGTTATCTACTATATAACAATACCAAAAATATTGCCATTAAAGAGTTATTGAACTAAAATAAATAAATATATAAATATATTGTATTTTTTTTTAACATACAAATCTATGGAGAATTATGTATTTGGATTGATAACATGATTCCGTCATTTTTGAAGGGTTATAGTCAATTTTCTAAGAGGAAAGGGTCTCTGAGTGGAAAATCAAAAGGCTGCTCCGACCAAATCCCCAAATGTGCAAGTGCAACATCAGTTTTACACTGATTAGTGATTTATCATTTGTAGTTGATGCTTTTTTAATTTCATCCCAGTCTTTATTTTTGAGAATTAAAATTAAATTCAAAAAGTAAAAATTTTGTTTGATCTAATGATTTTTGGAGTGCGCGGTAGCTTTTAATTACTGTGCGGAAACTCGGGCGCGCAGCTTAGAGGGAATGTTGGTTATGTTATTATCTGATGATTAATCTACGAGTTTTGCATATACTAATCATTTTATTAATATTTCTATTAAATTTTCATTGTCATCGCATTACCATATTTTATTTTTCAATATACCATTTTTGTCACACAGTAGCAATTTCCCAGAAACAATAGGAATCACCGATTCCATTTTTATTTGTCTCTGAAGTTTTCAAAATTTACATTTTCATTAAAAAATGGTCAAATGAAAGCAACTTTTTGTTTTTCATCTAATTTTTTATCCTTTCGAGAAAACTTTTTCAATCTATATTTTCTCAGAAAAAATATTTATTATAACATCATGATCAATGGAATTTCAGGCAAAAAAATTAAAATCCGGATGGTGCAATTTAGGCATTTAATATTGTTACTTTGTGGATACCGAAGAAATTTTAAGGAAGAATTATGGCAATAGAGAAAAGTATAAAAAAATCAGAAAATTGGCACTGGTCTTGGGTAGAAATTAAGAAATGAGAACTAGGCAAAGTTTCTAAAATATACAAAGAAGACTTTTAAATTTAAAAAAATAAAAAAAAATAAAAAAATAAATAAATATTTTTTTTTAATATAATCAGTATAACAATAAAAAATATTAGTTTACTTTAAATCAGTGATTCCCAAAAGGTGTGTCGCGACACACTGGTGTGTCACACAAGGGCTCTAAGTGTGTCGCAAAATTGTAAAAAAAATTATATAGTCTTAAGTCTTAAAAAAAATTCCAAAAGAAGATTTTCGTTACTAAGTAGGCCATTAACTTCTTTGTAATATAAATAAGATTTAAGTATAGAATATAAATAATAGAGAGAGGTTCAAAAACTATATTTTTTATGGTTAACTTGATATTAATTTTTTTAATGATAATTTATTTTGAACAATAATAATACTAAAAGGTTTCCTAAAACAAATTATGTGTCAAAGAAACTAAACAGTACATATGCATTGAATTTAGTTGTTTTTCTAATTCAAATAACACTACTTGGCACGTATTTAATGCATGACCCGATAACATTTCATAGTTAAAGTAAATTATTTTTAATAGACAGTAATAGTAGTAAATTTTATTGTTTAAAAGTGTTTCAATAAAAATATCCATGATGGACAAGTTTATAATTCGAAAAAGGTCAGCAAACGATGAAGTAGAGGAATTAAATATTGCAATTAATTCTGATAATTCGGCAACAGTAAATGCAATGCCAACATCAACTTCAAAAGATTGTTTCGAAAGCGATGCAAATAAATCCTCAAAAAAAGTTAGAGCTTGCCGAAAATATAATATATCTTATCTAAATATGGGATTTTCATACGTTGGTAGTGAGACATGCCCAATTCCAATTTGTGTTGTGTGCGATGAAAAGTTATCAAATGAATCAATGGTTCCAAATAAATTGGAACGGCATTTTCAATTAAGACATTCGCATTTAACTAACAAAACTTCGGATTATTTTCAGAGAATTTTGGACTCTAAAAAAATTCAAAGAAACGCATTTGTAAAAACAGTAAAAGTATCCGAAAAAGCTCAAGAGGCAAGTTATCTTATTGCGGAATTAATTGCAACAAAGAAGAAATCTCACCTTATAGCTGAGAGTCTTATTTTGCCCGCTTGTCAAATTATAGTTAAGACCATGATAGGAGAGGAGGCGGAAAAGGAAATTAAGAAAGTACCTCTTTCGAATAATACAATCAGTCGGAGAATTTTAACCATGTCAGATGATATTGAGCAACAGGTAATTGAAGAAATTACTTCAGGTAAAGTATTTGCCCTACAAGTAGACGAATCAACAGATATTAGCGGAAAAGCCCAACTTCTAGCATTCATAAGATTCGTATATAATGGAAGTATAATTAATCAGTTTTTTTGTTGTAAAGAATTAACTGAAACTACAACTGGTAAGGATATATTCAAAGTTATTAATGATTATCTGGGAAAATATGGAATTTCATGGAAATTGTGTAATAGTATTTGCACTGATGGTGCCCCATCTATGACAGGTTCCGTGAAGGGATTCTTAACGATTGCTAAGGGACAAAACCCACACATTATAACAACTCATTGCTTTTTACACCGAGAAGCATTGGTAGCGAAATGTATTGCCGATGATTTGAAAATAATACTTGATCAAGTAATAAAAATGATAAATTATATCAAGAGCAAGCCAAAAAACATACGCTTGTTTTCGAAATTGTGTGAATCGTTGGAAGCCAATCACTTGACATTGCTTATCCATACTGAAATTCGATGGCTTTCCAAAGGGAACATTCTGACACGGTTCTATGAACTGCGAAATGAAATTTTGATATTTTTCACAATGAATAACTATGAGTTCTGTGATTTATTAAGTGATGATATTTGGTGCTCAAAAGTTGCTTTTTTGACGGACATTTTTTTACATCTTAATCAATTAAATTCGAGTATGCAAGGAAAACAAGAAAATATTCTCAGTTCTACTGATAAATTAAATATTTTTAAGAGTAAACTAAATATGTGGAAGCGGCGGGTTTTGCAAGGTAACCTAGACATGTTTCCCTGCATATCAAAATCTTGTTTCAATTCCGAAGTTTTAACACTGATTACGGAAACATTAAATTTACTTGATCAGAAAATTGACCTTTACTTTCCATCACTTAACATTAATAGTTTTGATTGGGTGCGAAACCCTTTTAGCAGCAATTTGGATACAACAACATTTTCACTAGAAGAGGAAGAAGAAATTTTAGAAATGCAAAATGACCGAACTCTTCTAATGAAATTTAATGATGAAGATTTATGTAATTTTTGGGTCGGAATAGAAAAAGAAAGTCCAATATTGTCAAAAAAAGCTTTGAATGTGCTATTACCTTTTTCAAGTTCTTATTTATGCGAATTGGGTTTTTCAGCTTTAAATGAAATAAAAAACAAAAAACGAGAGAGGCTATTATCTGTTGAAGAAGAACTTAGAGTTGCTTTATCGAAGATTCGACCTCGAATAAAAAAGCTGTGTTCCGAACAACGTGCACATATCTCTCACTAATTTTGGCAAAATAAAATTTTGATGTTATGTTGTTGTGTATTATATTAATTTTAGTTCTGTATGATAATATTTCAGTTTATTTCGACCATTATTTTATTTAATTACGTGCAATTTGAAAGTTTCTTGAATTATTTATGTAAAAACATACAAAAAAAATATAAAACAAAAATAATATACTTATGTACTGTTGATATAAAAACAAAAAAAGAACAGAAAAACTATTATTTAAAAATATTGAAATTTCTTAATTTTTTAATAATTTCTTTAATTATCTTATAAAAAATATTAATATTATTATTAAAAACAGTATATACAAAAAAACATATAAATTAAAAAGAAAGAATAAAAAAACAAAATAAAAAAAAAGAATAAAAAATTTTTTAGTTTTCACATATCGCTCTCATAAAAAATCCACTGTGTCACAGAAAGGGGTCAGTTTGAATACTGTGTCGCGCGAAAAATAAATTGGGAAACACTGCTTTAAATAAATACAATTTACAAAAATATTAAATATTTTCATTTTCCATTAAATTCATAAACTTATTTCGTATGGTAAAAATAGATTTTAAAAACGCGACTACTGATTAAATAATAAACAACATGTTTATTTATGCATTGTAAACAATTTACAAGTAAAATCAAAATTACATTTCATGAGAATTACATAATTAAAAATTATCAACAAATAAAAAATAACTAAAATATGAAATTTTATTGGTAGTTTATCACAAAAATTACTTTTTTTGGGTCTTGTACAAATATTTATTTTTCACTCAAAGAACTCGATAAACCTAAACAAAAATGAGAAATTAAATTATTTTTAATAAACACCTCGAAATTAAATTAAATTTATAAATTAAATTTAAAATTTTTACCTGTTGTCATTAAATTTGTATTATGATGCTGATTTTGATAGGAATCATATTGGGATATCAATGAGTTTGCAACATTATTACTGACGGAATTTTCATATTGAGAAAATATAGAGGCAACCCCATTCCCAATAGCGGCCGTGGCGTATGAATGAATGTGATTAGCATACATTATGGGATTTATGGGATACTGACTATGCGTGGAATTGTAGTTGTAACCATATCCATGCAGTCCCATAGAAAGAGGATATGATGAATGAAATGTATCTGATGTAGGATTAGTTGTAGAATTGATATTGTAATTACTAGGATGAGATTGAAGGTAAGTCGAAGGCAAATAATTATATAAATGAGGCATGTTGTCGTTCAAATTAGCATTGTAAGTCAAGTTATTTCTTAATTCGTCTAAATTTGAAGTTTCTATAGGTTTCAGTTCTGTCAGAGATATCGACTCTCGATCTATTTGGACAGGAAGAGAAGACTCGAGGGATGTGCAGTCTGAAACTGAAAATTGTTCCACTGTTCCTTTACATTTAACATTATTTTCAGATTCTCTACTATTAAATGAAATCGGATTTGATTCTTCGTTGTTAGGTGGAGAAACATCATCATATTTGTTTAAATCAGCATTCCCGACAGACAATTCTTGAAAAATAGGTTTGTTGATGTTATGCAGGGAATTTATTGCGGAAGAAGATAAATTATTTCTGTCTACATTAATGAGAGGGTTGTTCATATTATTTGAGTTATAGGAACCAGAGCCAGAAATATTATTAAATTTCATAGATTGATGAAGACCAAGGGAATTGGAATTTAATGCGTTATAATCTGAAAATAAATTGTCTTAAATTATGGTTATTTTTCATATATAAAATCATTTATTCATTATTAAAATATTTTTAACATTTCACTGCCTTTTTCTCAGTGCCTTTTCATTTTTAATAACATTTGTGTTACATTTGCAAAAAAATGTTAAAAAGAAACAAAAAGAGATGAAAACAGAACAGAAAAATAAAGAATTCGTGACATTAAATTGTAACAATTTTAGTAAAAAAATAATAAAATATTAATTTTTAAAGTGAATGGCTAAAGAGATTTAACCACCTGCCTGTCCAAGCATGTTTTGTCTATCAATTTTCAGAGCTTGAGTATCATATGTGATACATGGAACAAACAAATGGTTAAATTTCAGTTATCCAAAATGAGTGAAAATTGGGGGGAAATTCAACAAATTATTATTACAAATTTGTAACCTTTATTAAAATTCCTACTATTTGAAATGGATATAATTCTCTTGACACATTTATCTTTTAATTACAACTTGTTTTGAATAAACAATTATCAACATATATAATTACCGCTGTGCGTACGTCCGTGACTTTTGGCGATTTATTATAACTATTATTTTATATTTATTATCTATTTACTAATTATAAGTAGAATATGGTTAAATAATATTTCTATAAATATTTCAGTAAATGCTCTCAACATATAGATTTTTAGTGTTGTACTTTTGCTAACTTGGACATAGTTATATATAAAAATATTATTACATTAATGCCAGTATAGCTAAGTTGCAAACCAATATTCTCGTGACCACTGTTATAAATTGTTTCAGTATATCACGATTTACAATTAAACAATGGACTTAAAATTATTTTAAAAAATAATGTTTAATGATTTCATTTTTTTTATTATGACTATAAATCAATTTTTTTTCATTTGTAACACTTGATAAGGATAATTTAAAAATTATATGCTACGAAGGAAAAAGAATGAAATTTTAAAAAAAGCAAAAACAAATCTAAAGTGAACAAAAAAACAAGGGATTTTACTGATAAAAAATAATGCTAAATTTATAAAACTGCTTGGACAATTTGTTTGTAAGTATTTGTTATTAAATGTCCTCATCCTTTAAACTAAAAGCCCTAATAAACAGTTTATTATTGATTGTATTCGACTATCAATGAAATGAATTAGTTGACAGAAATTGATTATTACTCACTCCAAATGTGTTCTTGACATCAAATGAAACTAACCAATAATATAATGAAATTTATTGATATTATAAACTGATACAAATCACAATGCGAACTTGATTAAAATAAATTTATTCTACTGATAAATTAAGTAGAATATCTCAAATATTCACTGAGGTGGAATTTATTGAATATAAATGGAATTTAATTTTAATTTATTTTTATCTCCTTTCGTTATTTTGTAAAATATTTTAAAACGCCAATATTTAATTCTTTAAAATTATCTTTATTTCCCTTCTTTCTCCTTTTACCACTAGCTACTTTGATATCATTCAGTGATTTTATTGATACTAATTGTCCAAATATCTCTATTTCGCTATGAAAATCAAACAGTTTATTTATCATATTTCACCGCTGAAATAATTCTCAAATTTGGCGACTCTTTCAAAAAAAAACTCTTAAATTTTCCCATAATTATATTCATTGAAATTCAACAATTCCAAAATAAAAATTTTAGTCTAGTTAGATTATATAAATCAAATCTCATCAACCAAAAGTGTAAAAACTAAACAAGAATATTATTTCTCGGGAAATATAAATATTTACAAGATGAATTTATACAAGAGCTGGCAATTGTTTTGGGAAGACTCCAAACAAAAAGAAGAAAACAAATATAGGAATACAATAAATTCGTTGATTCATTATTACTATTTATAGAAAATGACATCAAAATCACTGATGCGTGACGATGTTATTAATGATTACTCTAGCAAATTATAGAAAATGTGCGATAAAATAAATAATTGAATTGTATTTCTTATAATTTTTTCACTGACCTAAGTCATATTATGTTAATAAAATGTTTCTTGTATCTAATATTTTTAAAATTTTACGATTTAACTTACTAACTGTTTATTTCGGATAAATGGATCACTTTCAAAAAAATAATTTTTGTATATATATATATATATATATATTTATTTATTTATTAGAAATTTTTTGACTATGAATCAGTAAAGATATCGATGTTTTTTTTTATAATCACGAATTTTTAGCACTGCCTTTATCAATTGATTTCGGCTGTACCGAAAATTCGTGAATATAAAAAAAACATCGATATCTTTACTGATTCATAGTCAATGATTTTCTGATAAATACAATGTCAATTGAAACGAAATCAGAAGTGAAAATTGAAAAAAGTTCTTATAATATCATTATTATTTATTCACTCGTAAAAATTTGTTTTATTATTTCCCATAACCCGGACCTCCCGAAAAATTCTTTTCATTGAAAAAAATGGTAAATGATCTTTATAATTAAATATATTATTAGTATCGCAAAATCACTCCGAACAAACAAAAACAATTCTCAACCGAGAAAAATAAATAAATAAACAAACTATTCAACGCTAATTTCATCAATTGATGCGTCAAAATCATGCAAGAAATGAAATTTTTCATTGAAATTAGTATTGACATAATTAAATAATGTCGAATAATATTTTCATCGGTAATTTTTCACAATTTTCCATATGGATTAGTGCTAATTTATTGCTAGAACAAGTTTTGATAGAAGTTATATTATTAACTTCACTAAATATTATGTTTTGATTACTCAAAATTATTTGTGAGAAAATTCATTCAATTAATTTCATTTTTATTGGCCGTAATTGGAAATGACAACGCAATATTTTCGAAAAATGTATTTTAGTTTATAACAATTTCAACAGCATCATTTTTTTCTAATAAATATACCTTTTTAAAATTTATTTAAATTAATTTTCAAATTTATGAGAAAAATATTTAATTAATAATTTAAAATTATTAATTTTTAAATTAAATATATTTTATTATATTCAGTAGTATATGTTATAATTGAAAGACCATAACTCTCGCCGATAAGTGAAAAGTTTACAAGGAAAGAGGAGGTCAAACATGGGCGTCCACAAGGGGCAAGGGCAAATAGGGCACTTGCCCCCCCCCCCGAATTTCCCAAACCATTCTTTTTTCGATTAATTTAAACACATTTTAATAGATGCGCTCAAATAATGTTAGAAAAACCCAAGACAAAAAAAAATTTAAAAAAAAATTAATTTAAAGAGGCTTCCTTTTTTATAATGTTATTAATTATATCAGGAAATCAATGATTTCAAATCATCTTATTTATATAAAAACTTTCAATGTTAACAGACGTTCGGGTTTTAAAAAAAGTGTTCTATTTTGTAAATAAACGGAGAAAAGTCCTATTTTGTACAATGCCCCAAATATTTATTATACACATGCATTTGTTTTCAACTCTCTTCCTACTTAGTCTACTTAGTAAAAAAATAAATTTTACCCCCGCCCCCCCCCATTGGAAAAATTCCTGCGGACGCCCATGAGGTCAAACATTATGTGAGATAAGCAACAATTATTAAGTTGTTTATATGATGTATATAATAAATTCAGTTTATGAATAATTTTATTTAATTTTTTTTTGCAAAAACAATTATATCGCATTAAGAAAAAGTAAAACTTTATTGTACAGGGTGGGGCAAAAAGATCTGACACATTTGAAATTTAAATAAAACCAAATTAAAATAAATAAATAAAAAAAGTATTTTTATTTGACAACTGTACATATGATGCCATTTTATTTTATGTTGTTTGTATAATAAAAAAAGTATATTTATTTCCCAAATGTACATACGATGTCATTTTATTTCATTTTAGCTTACAAATAACATCAGTCAAATGTTCGCCGTTATTGCCCACATACTGTTGAAGACGTTCGTAAAAGTTATCCATAACTCGGTGGATCATTTCATGTGAAATAGCTTCAATTTCTCTACAAATTGTATCTTTCAATTTTTAATAGATCCAAGGTGATAAATATATTCCTTTGATTTTTAGGTATCCCCAGTGGAAATAATCACACGGATTCACGCCAGGCCTTCCGAAGTCACTTTGGAATGAAATTAAATGACCGAGGAACATTTTCCTCGAAATTCCCATTGAACGTCTAGATGTGTGGGTTGGAAGCAAACATTATTTCTTACGTCAAGTTCATCTACTTTTTGTCTCAGATAAGTGTTCAATAACACGCAATATTGTTCAAAATTGACAGTGACTTCTTCAAAAAAGTACGTAACCAAAATACCAAATTCTGTATTATAAATTGAAAATGATTTTATTCTTATTTTTTACTTGAACACATCATTGAGCCTTTTCAACAACCGTAAAACCTTTTAGTTACCTCAGATATTTGAGTGACTTCCCGTGTACATGGCATAAATGGACCAAACCAAAATATTACATATACATAAATGGAAATGGTTGAAGGTTAATAATTAAAATACTTTAACATTTCAAATGAACAATGAACAAAATGAACAAAAAACAAAAATTAAATTACTATTTTATATTTCAAAATGTTGTCTAGCAGTATAATAAATAACAAAATAATAATTAAAAATAATTATAAAAATATAAATTTTATTATTGTTTTAATAAATTAATATTTTTTTTACATAAATCATAATACAAAAATAAGAGGAAAGATATTTATTATAGTAGCGGATTCAGACCCCGTCAAATGACCTCTGTGAACTACCATTTGTTTGATAAAGCATTTTGAGTAATTTTTAAATTTTGTAAATAAATAAAAATAAAAGTTTAACTAATTAGACATAAAATTAGAAAACTAAAATAGTAATTAAACCGGATTAGTAAATTATTTTATAGATATTCCTTGAGATATTTCATTGCGCAATTTTTGTTTATCAAGTATATATCAATTAAAACAATAAAATAAAATAAAAACTAAACATACTTGAATAAACTTGATTGTAAAAAGTATTTTGATGGTTAAGTACATGCGAGTTGATCAACTGTTGATCCACCAAACTATCTCCATATTCTTCAATTTTTATTCTCTTACTTGCATTAGACCACTTAAAGGGGACAATATAATTCATAGAAGTAGATTTAATATGCTCACTTGATTGTCTAGGGCAACTGCAGAGTCTGAAATAAATTTATAAAATTAAAAATATTTAAAAAAAAAATTAAAATCTTACTATTGATTTTTCTTTTAAGTGAACTGACATTATTATTTATTACTTCGGAAAAATTATTTATGGGAGAGGCAAATGGAGCATAACTTCCATTTGCCTGGAATAAATTCGACACTTCTGCTGCAGATTGGAATTGTAAAAGATCCTGAATATTATATGATATTTGATTCAATGTGCCAGAAGTATTAATATTGTGAGATATAGCGGCTTGAAGGGATCCACTCGTTTCACTTGATGCCAATGATACTCGATTAGTAGCATTATTAGTATTATTAATATTGTTATTAGTATTATTATTTTCAACGACTTTAGAAACTGTAAGTTTAGAATACGATTCGCTTTCATTTTTATTAATTTGGTTTTTTGAACTATTGGCGGACGAACTGCTGTCACCATTTTTGGAACCTTCGGTCTTTTTTAAAAAAAATTAATAATTAAATTACATTACACATTGGGGATTACTTTGTTTCGAACTATTCGATTAATTGAAGAAACAGAAGGAACATTTTCTTGGGAACAAACTCGATCATTTAAAAGCATATCTCGAATTTCCCAAGCGAACATTGTTGGATTTTCAGCTTTATATTTACAGATTGCTTCTACGACTTCTGGGGTGGCAACTTTAGGTTTGACCCTCCAATTACACCAGGTTTGATGGATCCTGTTTCATAAAATCTAGAAAAATTAACCAATCAGAATAGGATTTATTAAGCAAAATGAATTTGGTATAACCTTCCAAGAATTTTACTAACGCATCCATGAGAAACACGCAACTGGCGGCTTATATCACACGGTCGGACTCCGCGATGAGCTAGTTCTACTATTTGCTGTCTAACACTGTTAGGAAGAGGTCTTCCGTTTACAAATAAACCTCCCAATTGATTTACTCCTCCGTGACCTGATAATTAATTTAAAATAATAAACCATTCTCTGAACTCTTCTATTTTTAAAACAAAATAAATATTAACAGTTCTTACCAATTTTGCTCAAATATAATCCCAAAACGTGTAAATTCAACAACAGATTCGGTCGGTGCTTATTCACATGACTAGAAATCTGATTTTCATACAGATTTTTCACTTGTTTATGAAGCGATTTCAAGCCCGATCCATTGCACTTGCATTTCAAAAACTGACACTTACAAACTCTACAATTCAAATGGGCAGTTTTCAGGGAGCACTGTTCCATTTTAATTCTTATAGAATTTTATCCCGAAAAAAAAACCTCTTTTCTGTTTTTATGAATTTAACAACCAATAAGAACGTAAATTTATTACTCGACAAATTGAATACTGGCGAAGGGTAATTTGATTAAGTTCTGATCATTATCATTGTCTTAATGGGATGAAATTATATTATCCCCAACTTGAATTCTTTCAATAACACTTTTTTTCCTCCTAGACGCGAAACGTATATTAAACAATAATGATATCAATGGATTCTGGATAATTCAATTTAAGAAATACATTAATAATCCATCTAGATTTTGAAATTAGTCCCTTATCAAATCTGTTTGTTAATGAAATAAACAATCACACTTGGTGACATCAAACCCAGTGCCACTTGCAATTTAATGAAGTGAGAATTGGGAAAAATACAAAAAAAAAATTATAATTTTATAAATAAAATATTTTCTTTATTCTTTGGAAAGAAGAATAAAAAGAAGCAATAAATCTATTAATAATAGACAAATATTTAATTCCAATCTACAAGTTTTAGAATCGATCAGTTTCGGAAATCACTCGATTTAATCTTAAAAAATATAAAGAAATAATCAATTTAAATTTCTTTAATTATTAACGATTGAAAATTAATTAACGAATTAATTGGAGAAAAAGTCATAGTTATTTTCTTCATCACATCAATTGAAGTAAGTCGGGTCTTAATTGTTTAGAATGACACGTTCCATTCAACCAATTTACCGAAATATCGGAAGCGCCAAGTTGAGATGGAGAATGTCAGAACCATTTCATATCTGAGACAGACTTCTTTGTTTGCCTAGTTTTTTCCATAATATGTTTCGAAACTCTGTTAGTTTCCCTATATAATAGTTTACTATTGCATTATGAGAAACGGAACTGCAAATTAGCATAGCCACTTTTCCATGCCAAATGTCATCAGCCAGTAAAACAATAAAAAGGATATAGTAGTGTCAGATTTTTTTAATTTCAATTTTCATATGATAATGAACTACTCTCTATTTATTTATTTATTTATTTATTTCTACACACCATAAGACAACATTAGATCCGTTTTCAAATATATTTGTATGGCAAAACAGAGAAGATATTTTTTCGCTTCACTGAATTATATGACACTTGATTTCAATTATTACATATAAACAAAGCAATTAAATAATTAAAAAAAAAATTCAAAATTTTTCAAATATATATTTATTTAAATAATTATTTATTTATAATATTATAGGAAAATAATCATATTTTTTATACTTTTTTACATTATAGTAGATAACTAGAATTTATAAATAATTAGAAAATAAATAAATAAATAAATGATAATATTTTAAAATTAAAAAATTATTTTTATAAATAGAAAAATATATTTTTCCTTAATCTATGCTAAAATTACNTCCTGTTTCATAAAATCTAGAAAAATTAACCAATCAGAATAGGATTTATTAAGCAAAATGAATTTGGTATAACCTTCCAAGAATTTTACTAACGCATCCATGAGAAACACGCAACTGGCGGCTTATATCACACGGTCGGACTCCGCGATGAGCTAGTTCTACTATTTGCTGTCTAACACTGTTAGGAAGAGGTCTTCCGTTTACAAATAAACCTCCCAATTGATTTACTCCTCCGTGACCTGATAATTAATTTAAAATAATAAACCATTCTCTGAACTCTTCTATTTTTAAAACAAAATAAATATTAACAGTTCTTACCAATTTTGCTCAAATATAATCCCAAAACGTGTAAATTCAACAACAGATTCGGTCGGTGCTTATTCACATGACTAGAAATCTGATTTTCATACAGATTTTTCACTTGTTTATGAAGCGATTTCAAGCCCGATCCATTGCACTTGCATTTCAAAAACTGACACTTACAAACTCTACAATTCAAATGGGCAGTTTTCAGGGAGCACTGTTCCATTTTAATTCTTATAGAATTTTATCCCGAAAAAAAAACCTCTTTTCTGTTTTTATGAATTTAACAACCAATAAGAACGTAAATTTATTACTCGACAAATTGAATACTGGCGAAGGGTAATTTGATTAAGTTCTGATCATTATCATTGTCTTAATGGGATGAAATTATATTATCCCCAACTTGAATTCTTTCAATAACACTTTTTTTCCTCCTAGACGCGAAACGTATATTAAACAATAATGATATCAATGGATTCTGGATAATTCAATTTAAGAAATACATTAATAATCCATCTAGATTTTGAAATTAGTCCCTTATCAAATCTGTTTGTTAATGAAATAAACAATCACACTTGGTGACATCAAACCCAGTGCCACTTGCAATTTAATGAAGTGAGAATTGGGAAAAATACAAAAAAAAAATTATAATTTTATAAATAAAATATTTTCTTTATTCTTTGGAAAGAAGAATAAAAAGAAGCAATAAATCTATTAATAATAGACAAATATTTAATTCCAATCTACAAGTTTTAGAATCGATCAGTTTCGGAAATCACTCGATTTAATCTTAAAAAATATAAAGAAATAATCAATTTAAATTTCTTTAATTATTAACGATTGAAAATTAATTAACGAATTAATTGGAGAAAAAGTCATAGTTATTTTCTTCATCACATCAATTGAAGTAAGTCGGGTCTTAATTGTTTAGAATGACACGTTCCATTCAACCAATTTACCGAAATATCGGAAGCGCCAAGTTGAGATGGAGAATGTCAGAACCATTTCATATCTGAGACAGACTTCTTTGTTTGCCTAGTTTTTTCCATAATATGTTTCGAAACTCTGTTAGTTTCCCTATATAATAGTTTACTATTGCATTATGAGAAACGGAACTGCAAATTAGCATAGCCACTTTTCCATGCCAAATGTCATCAGCCAGTAAAACAAAATAAAAAGGATATAGTAGTGTCAGATTTTTTTAATTTCAATTTTCATATGATAATGAACTACTCTCTATTTATTTATTTATTTATTTATTTCTACACACCATAAGACAACATTAGATCCGTTTTCAAATATATTTGTATGGCAAAACAGAGAAGATATTTTTTCGCTTCACTGAATTATATGACACTTGATTTCAATTATTACATATAAACAAAGCAATTAAATAATTAAAAAAAAAATTCAAAATTTTTCAAATATATATTTATTTAAATAATTATTTATTTATAATATTATAGGAAAATAATCATATTTTTTTATACTTTTTTACATTATAGTAGATAACTAGAATTTATAAATAATTAGAAAATAAATAAATAAATAAATGATAATATTTTAAAATTAAAAAATTATTTTTATAAATAGAAAAATATATTTTTCCTTAATCTATGCTAAAATTACAACGATAACTTAACATTGTTTTTTTCAAATGTTTTACCTTTTGTTTTATTTGACTTTGATCTTGAATATAAATCTTCAATGTATTGAGCATGAACTGACGCTGCTGCATTAATCGAGTACGAGCCTACCGAAGTGCCATTGGGATAAAAACATGAACGATTTGCACTTAAATTATTTCCTTGTCTTAAAGTATGATCATAAGTGTCTACTTGAGATAAATAATTGGCTCCCATACAACCGACAGCAGCTTCATTTAACGAAGACGCGCCGTATAATGGCCATGCTGATGACCACAAATATCGAAAATTATCCATTTCCATGAATTACCTTCAAGGCAAAAAATCTTCTTTTCAGATGAATGAATGCCGATATGCTTGGTGACTTTTAGTAAAAGAATGATAGCAATAGCAATGAAGCAGAATACTGTCTCTAATAACATCACAGTTGGGTAATTATGTCTTTTATGTAGCCGATACTCTGGTTATTTTGGGATCCTAAGAAGTCTATAACTTTTCTGCTCCAATAAGGTTATGCAAGAAACTTGGTAGAAAAAACACACAATCATAGCGTTATCATGTGTTGATTATTTAATTCTCAATTAATTCTAGGAAAATCAATTATTAAAACGCACGTTGTTACATTGAGATCAATTAATTTCATTAAAGCCAATAGATTAGTCGAAAGAGTTTACTCGATTCTCATTTGTTGTTTTGTGAATAGACTGAAAAATAATATTTTTACACACATTTTACAGACATGATCGATTTCCTATTGGATGGGAAAGCATTCTATGCGCAATATTATTGATATGTAGAGATTGAGTATTTAATTAAACTAAAATGGTGAATTTTCTATTAATTTTTTTTTCAAATTAAATTTTTAATAATGAATTAAATTGGAAAAGTCTTTAAAAATTTTCAACGATATTTTATGAAAAAATGTTGAATCATTGAAACAAAGTAAAATCTTACAGATATATGCAGTTTCAGTAACTTTAAGTTATTAGAAAAAGGAAGTCTTTAAAATTTTGCCTTATTAATTAATGTCGGTTAGGATTATTACGAAAATTAATTAATTCGAATTGATGAAATTCAAGAAATTAATTTTATTTTTTTCTATAATATTTTAGATATTTTTTTATAGTATTTATCCTTAACCCTTGTACACATAATGGGGTTTTTTGCTTGTTTTCAATATTTAGGCATCTTTTTCCGTGCAAAAAACGGACTAAATCCAGAACTAAAATTTTTGGAAAAAATATATGCCCTTCTAGAATTTTAGATGAATTTTTCCCAGTAATTTTAGTCGTGGAGTTGGTCAAAATTTTCCTAGGAAAAAGATGTCAAATATTGAAAATAAACAAAATACCCCATTGTGTGTTCAAGGGTTAAATGACGGATATGTTAATTACAATTTAATTGACTTAATACTAAGAATTGACTTTAAGCTTGGGTCTGGTTCACAATTTTTTCCCATGAATGATGAAAATCTGATCAAAGGGTAATTTATAGAATTTACTCTTAAATATATATTTTAAAAAGAAAAGTAACTAATTGTTCATAAATAAAGAATAGGTTTATGCCATTAATTCAGTTTCAAATGTTCATCAACATTATCGCATGAAACCAGTAACGTTCTTTGACTTTAAGCTATGAAATTGATGACTGTGAAAAGAAGAAAAGAAAAAAAACATAATGGAAGTTAAAACTACTAAAGAAATATATTGCTCTAACACTTTTTGTAACATTTTGAATTCTAAAATTAAACTTAAAATAAAGCAAGGCAGTAGAATTTGAAATATTCAGGATTTGTAAGATAAATCAAAATTTAGAAAAGAAAAATAAGAAAATTTAAACAAATAAAGGCATTAATTACAAGTACATTGTCTCTGTTATTTTGTTTTACTTTACTAACAACATGTACTACTTCAAATATAAAATTATTATGGTGATATGTATTCGAAAAAAATGGGTAATTTTCTGTTTTTGAAAATATTCAATGTTTAGACTTCTTTTAAGTCTTAGTGGAAATTATAAAAGACAAGGAAAACTTTTTTAATTTACCCAAAAATTATTCTAAAAATGCTACATTTTCCATTTTACTTACCGCTCCCAGAAATTCTTAAACCTGCTCTTTCAAAAATAAATTTTAATACTAGTTTAACTAATTTAATTCTATTAATTCAAAGTAAGCAGTTAATGGCCACCATTGCCACCCCCGCCTGGAAAATATTTTTAAAAAATTTTAAAAGTGATCATTTTTGAATAGATAAAATGCAAAGAGTGGTTTTGATGACATAGGCAAGGTTTAAAAATAAGTCAAAGAATATATTTATTACCTTATATTTATTACCTTATAAAGAAGGAGAAATAAAATGAAGAAAACAGAAAGTGATGAGAAAGTTAATCAAGACAAAGTTTAGAAATTTATAAAGTACTAAGAAATATTGACAAATAAATAAGCAAGTGAGTAAAGAAATTGTAGAACTAGAGAAAGTCAATCAAGTGTCAACTATATTTGTGGATTAATTCTGTGAGTAATTATCCTTAATATTCGACATTGGTCATGGAACATGAAGAAGAATTGTTACAATCATTAATTAGTTTCAATGTTGAGGAATTTAATAATTTCAAATCAGGATTCAAAATAAAGTGACATTTTCTTCTAATGAAAAAATATTTGTGAATTATGTCTTTGCAATCAACTAAAGTGGTCGAAGGGCGCCAGAAAAAGAGCATCACAATGGGGTTTGAAAATCTTGTTATTGGGGATAGTGAATCCACTTGCGTTGAACATTCTAAATCTTTAAGTATGGACACCACGTCATATATAATAAATATAATATTGCTAACACTTATTGTCTGACTAATATGACATGAGGCGCTTACATTGGTTCCTCTTTTCTTTAGTAGCTGCTATAGAACATTGGATGAATTTTACTTAATTTGATAAAATAATGGTTATTAGAGTTGGGAGGGGGCGTAAAATATTAATCACGTCCCCGAGCCCCACACAGCTGAAAACGGCACCCACAAATGTTAATATTTGATTGTAATGGTTTAAAAGTTTTAGTTATTTTGTTAGTACTAAGAATGAAAGTGACAGCAATCGAGTTTATATTTAATTAAATTATTATAAATATTTATTGAAACTGAAAAACACGACTCAAACAATTAAAATCTAGAAGAGTAAGAATTCAAAAAAAAATGATAAAAATATAGAAAAATTTATTTTATTGGGCAAATAACTAATAAAAGTTGTAAAAATAATGCGAATGAGTGAAAGACTATAATATTTTCAGGAGAAATTTCTAAGGAAATTGTCTGGCATTGAAAAAAAATTATTAAAAGTAACAATTAAATATAGAAAACAAAGGAAATAAATTCAAATTTTTATCCACAAAAGATTTGAGGTCAATATTGAACTGTTAATTTTCAAAATAGAATTTATATATTCTCCTTTTCTAACAAACTCTGTTGGTGAAGAAATGGAAGTCAACACAATAACTTTTCATTATTACCGCCAATCACAATCGTTCCAATTTTCACCCATACAACTAACTTCTTATTATTACCGCCAATCACAGTCGTTCCAATTTTCACCCATACAACTAACTTTTTTCTTGATAGTTGGTGCAGGTGACCTTAAGGGTAAACGATTTCGAGCAGCAAAAACGAATTTGATTTAACTTTAATAGAAATTTCTCTTTAGCTCTTTTGTAACGCGTTAACTCTGGTTCAATTATTTGGTCACTCTATCTTACACCATTATGGTAATTTAGCTAAGTTGTAGTTCATTTTATAGGGCTCTCGTCTCCTCACTTAATTCAAAATTAGATTACTTACACACGAAGTACCGAAATATTCTTAACAAGTTAAATCATTTTTGTTTTAACTTGACAGGCTGACATTTCGTCTGTCAAGCTCTGGGATTTCGTTTCTAACTAAATTGATTTGAATTTCTCAGTTGATCAATTAGTTTATATTTTCTAAATAACCTTGTCCAGGGACCCTTTACTTCATCAATTTGAAATTAGTACAATTGTATTTATCTCATCATTTTCACCTGTTATATCTGTTTTCCCCGAAAGATATTAATTTATAATTTTTTTCACTTTTTAATTAATTTATCATTTCATTTTTATTTTTGCATTTTTGTGTTAAATTATGTTTTAATTGTTTTGCACATGATTCTGTATCTACATTAATAATCCCAAAAATGTGAAAGTTCCTACAATTTAAACAAAAGTTATTTTTATTTAAAACGGTTTTGATTTCCACTTTGCACATTTTAATTAATCATGAATTTATTCGTGTTTCATAAGGGTTATATACGTTATTCAAACAAATTATAAATGTGTTATCTAAAAAAATTGTAGAGTAACTCCTGTATGTTTTGCATGACCAATGAACCGTATCATTGAGAACCTGAATCAGTTTTATGTGAAGGTTTCCGCAAGTTTGATTCCGTGTTATGTAGAAATCGTATTTATCAGTTGTTTATTTTCACAGGTACAATTCATCGGGTACATGGCTTGTTAACTATAATTACCCACAATACTTTGCAATATTTTTATGGGCTCCCTAAGTGAATTATCGTTGCACAAAAGCTATTTAGTATCTCATGACCCCTTCTAATTGATATTAACCAGAAAAATTCTACAATTTGACCTTTTATTTCAGTACTTATTCAACAGTCAAAGCTTCATTGAACTGCACTCAGCTGGCACTGACTGGAAATAAAATGTCTGTAAAAAATCTAGATAAAAAGTAAATATTATTCGTGTAAAATGCACTAAAAGACGGAAAAAGTTGAAAACTTCGACCTTACAATAAAGTGAACAAGAAGAATAGCGAGGGCCAATTTTGATTATTATACTTATTTGTAAGATTTGCAGCGCAATTTTCACATTAATTGACTTTTGAAGTTAAAATGAGAAGCTTGTGTACATAGTTATGGTCCAGTTGCTAAGTTTATTTAAACTTTTTTAAGTGCAGACACACACATACACACAAATACATACATACAAATTGACGTTATTGATTTGCTTTTGTACCAAAGGTGCAAGATTGCACTGTGTGTGTGTGTGTGTGTGTGTGAATGTATGTATGTGAATATATATATATATATATATATATATATATATATATATATATATATATATATATATATATATATATATATATATATATATATATATATGTGTGTGTGTGTGTGTGTGTATTAAATATCTTGTTACTATAATTTTATACATTGTTAATCTGAAGATTGTCAAATTATTGAAATAGAACGTTTGAGATTTTTACGTGGTTAGGTTGACTGAATTGAATGGAGCCTGAATTATATTGTAGGGGAATCATACGAACTCTTTCAGAAAAGAATATTTTGTATGTAAATGTCAGATCTATTATTTAATAATTTATTTATCAGTTCTAGAATGAATAATCTTTTTATGAATTTTATAATTCATGATTGTAAGGGAGTAAATTAAAATAAATATCAATTAAATTTATATTATGAAGTTTGAATATTTAATGTTGATATTGCCATTAATTATTTAGATTATTTTCCACAAGATATTTGTTTGAATAATTGAAAAAAAAACGGAGCAGTTTTAAATTTGAATAAATAAATATTAATTTTGACACATTTATTTACAATCTAACAATGATCCCCTTTAAGAAATTTATAAGAATTTATCCCTTATTCCCTAAATGGCGTGATGCAACTGGTTATGTTGTCTAAGAGTGATAGAGTTCAAAATTGCATCAAATTTTTGCATCCCAAATGATTTTCCAATAGATATTAAACTAAGGTGACCAGACGTCCCGATTTTCACGATTTATTCCGCGTCAAAATGAATTAAAAATATGTCAAGGAATAAAATATTATACAATTTTATTATACAAATTTATAAATTGTACTTATGTTAAAAAATCAAAAAATATTACCATATTATTTTTATTCTATATGAAAATTTTTGTTGATACCCCCCTCCTTCAAAGTTGTCCCGCTTTGCCCATCTAAATATCTGGTCACCTTATATTAAACTAGATAAATGCTAAATGCTTTATAACCCTATGCAAATTTCTTTGATTATTGTGAGAGAAAGTCTGAAAAATTACGATTTTAAATTTCAAAATCTAAAAATTGATAAATAATTATTTATTTGCTGAAATGTTAATTTCTGCAATTTGTAAATTTTGATATTTTTATTTTAATTTGAAAATTTAATGAAAGCATCGAAATTGAAGTCTTGAAAGATTTGTTTGAAAATATGATGCTATGAAATATATATTTGAACGCGTTTATCAATTAATAATGAATAACGAAATTGAATGTAATTCTATTGCGACTACCAAGTATGAGAAATGACTTTCACAAGCAAGCCTATGATCGATTAAATGTTGGAGAACAAAAAAATGAAATGTATTTCAAGCAAGTTTCATAAATAGGCAATTTTATAAATGATGGATCATTTGATTAAAAACTGTATTATTTCTCATTTTTAAAAGCAAAAAATAGCTTCAGTACTTTGTAATTAAAAATAGCGAATGTTGCTATTCTCACCATTAATAAATATTTATTTTAGCATGTTTATTGCCCATTTATTTTTTGTACCCCCTTTTTAGGACAAATTGATGCTGTTTATAAAAATCAGTCCAGAAATTCTGACTTTTCTGCTTATATATATTTGATTAATAAGCGCTTTTGTTTAGAATCCAATTGAGAAAGTGCGGAATGCTCAAGGGTAATCAGATACTCATCAGAGCTCGAAGCCGTATGACAATTTAGGAACTTTCTGTGGAGGTTGAGAAAGTGTTAAAAATATTCGTTATACTATTTTTTTGCAATATATTAACATTTTAGTAAACTTTTCTAAATATTCTATTTTAACCTAAGTGTTTCCTTTTCTTGACTTTTTTTGTGGCTAAATCAAGGATCAAATCCTTAAAGTACAACTTTTAAGCAAGATTGCATTTGAAAACAGATAATTTTTATCTTTCCTTATCCTTTGACAAAACATTACATTTTGATAGGAAAAGGATAATAAAATTGAATTAAAAAATAATTAAGTAAACATGGTAATGATTAAATTATAAGAATCGCCACTTAAACATTTGTTTTACGATATATTTGGACAGTTTCCTGTTGGTTTAGAAAAACTGTGAATATTATTGATTTTATTTTATTTTTATATTTTTCTCTTCATACTTATTAAGTGGTCATTGAAATGTTTATTTTCTGTTTTTTTAGGTTGTAGTTTAAAATATTTAGTGAATCATCTGTAGGTCACTGGTAATGACATAAATAAAGTTTATGAAAATGGCACAAATTGATTTTTTTAATAAGTTTCTGAACTTTTGTTTTCAAAATAAAAAAATGAGAGAATACAAGATACCTCGTTTAATATGCCGCTTAAACTAATTTAAAAGAAACACTGACTTAATCTGAAGATTCTAAACCTTCTTTGTTTGTACGCAACACACTAGCATTTAAAAAAAATAATTAATTTAAAATTGAACTCAGAAATAAAAGCAAAAATTTATTAATTTTTTAATGAGCAATTTGTGCATAAGATCATTATTTTTGGGATCTAATATTTGATAATCTTTCTCACATTTCGTTGTCAACGTTTAGAAACTCGGTTTAGGATATCTGACCGAGTCAGTCAAGCAAAGCACTTTAAATGTCTTAAGGATTCGATTTTTGTAATTGTAATTATCTCAAAATTTGTTGAAAATACTATTTAAAAAATAAGTCTTAACTTTGAGATCTATTTTTCAAACTCCAACCGTATTTATTATTTTCTCTTAAAATTAGGATTTTAGACAACATCAAATACCAAAAAGATGTTTTTTTCAAAAAAAGTTTCCATTCATCCAGAATGCTTCTATCAAGTCTTAATGTATTATTTTTTATTATAAAATAGTAAATTAAACAAAAATGAAATGTAAAATCTTTTATTCTTTTCCCCATTGGTTTATTTTTATTTTCAACTTAGATCAATATTTTTATTTATTTAACGCGAATTTGTGTTTCAGTTTTTTAACTGCTAAAAATAAATGAAGAGAAAGAAAAATTAAATAAGAATGTAGTCAAAAAAATTTGTAAATTGTTTTTACTTGATTATATTTTTCAAAAAATCAAAATTTCCTTCCAAGAAATAAAAAAATTATTAAACTTTATTTATAATATGCATGAATATCTAAAATAATTTTTATTCCTACTGTTTCACTCTAATATTATTTTTATCTATGTATTAGATCTCAGTGTTTAGGGCATTTTGACCAAAAATAGTTAGTTGTAAGGCCATCGTAAATGGAAGTAAAAGTGTCAAGACATGAAGGATACATGAAACATCTAAGCAAACTATTGAAATGAAAGGAATTACGAATGGGCATATATTTCATCTGAATAGTACCATTTTCACATTCACATTTCTATTTCGTGTGGTTTGAGACTGGGAATTTTAGAATAACGCTTAGAATAAGGTCTACTATCCATTCCAGTAAATCTTCATTTGATCAATTTTCCCTTTAAATTGTGAATGTGCAAACAAAAAAATTTATTTCTTCCAATAATTTTAATAAATAAGTGAAAATTTGTTTTAAATAATAAAATATATTTTACATGTAAAACCTGTTAAAATGCTTTTTTGAAACTTATATAAATCCTAATTTCTTTTGCATCGTCTCACTGTCCGTTGGAAACCTCGTTACTTTTATTATTGCCCAACTCTACAATACGCACAAACTTTGACTCTAATTCTAAAATCTTACATAAAAGAAATATTAAACGAATACGGACTAATTTGGACCAGTACAAAAATTGAAATATGGCATTCGTAATTCTGTTTTAATGCATATTTTAGTCGTTTTGTAAATTCAATTAATAATTAAATTTTAATTTTTAAATGCCTTCTTTGAGTCTAAAAATTCTTTGCAAACATTAAAACAAAAAATAAATTATTAACAATTTAATTAATTTAAAACTTGCTAATTAATCAAGTTGTATAAAGCGAGTACTTAAATATTTTTATGTAAGTTTGTAATTTTTATTATTAAAAAAGATAATAAATTTTTATGAACTTATTTTTAATATTTATTAATTGTAATAACTTCCATTTAAAAATACACTTAAAAATAAAATCGAAAACAATTTGGCATCTCTGTTAAAGACGAGTGACAAATATAAAATAAATGTATAATTGTTTCAATTAATAAAACGATTAAAACAAATGAATGTAATATTTTATTTAATAATTATAAAAATCCCAATTAATGAAATTCAATAAGATTTCTCGGTATTCGAAAAATAAAAATGTGCTTATGTATAAAAATCAATTTAGGTGTAATTAAAATTTTGTTTTAAGATACATTTTATGAAGAGAGATTAATGTATATTGTCGAACAACATTGAATCGCTTTCAAATCACATCTATGGATGAATAATTTTCAAGATTCGATTGACTGCGTATTTTTGATTACCCCTGAGCTCATACGAATTGGGAAAACCTAGGAGAACAAGTGACAACGTGCCCTATATACACACAGAGATACTTGAAGCAGGTCTATTCAGCAACATTCAATCAGACCATAATCTGAATATAATAAATGATCATTCATTTACAAGCAATATCAACGGCGGAAATTCCCAAGACAATTGAAAGAAAACATCAGCATTTTTATAAATGTTGATAAATATATCTTTAAAGGGTAATTAGAATTTTTATATTTATTTATTTATTTATATAAAAATTTACAACTCACTATTTACGTCGTTTGTTTTTAGTTTTCCGTTTTCGCTTTCTTGTAAATGAAGTTTTTTTGATTTTAAATTTGGTCGTTTCATTGTTTTTGGAATCTAAAATTTATCAATAAATTCAATTAATAATTTTCAACAATTATTATTTTTAAATCAATAAATATTTTATTTTATTTTATTATTGTTTTAATTGTTGTAACTTATTTACTAATAAAACAAATTTTAATAGTAATAAGAATAATAAATTCAAGCTTGGATCAATTGATAAATAAAATAAACAAGGAATTCATTAAATGAATAATATTTAATATAAAATTATGATTGTGTATATAAAATTAAAAAAAATAAAATATTATCTACGAAAATATAAAATATAATTAAAAAATTCTAGGAATCTAATATTGACTTTCATCTACAGTATATTTAAGGATGTTACAAATATTAAACAACTAAGTATAAGCTCGCCTATCTAATACATGCTTGCATTTACTGGCCAAATAATATGACGTCTTAAAATTTGATATAATGCGATTTGTTAAGTTAAGAGAAGTTAAAACCTTTATCTTACACTCTTTCTTCAAGTTTTCTTCATTCCATTTTAAGAAGCATGCCTTGTTTGGTTGAAATATTAAATTTAAATTTGACTAGTAAAATTTTAATATTAACCATTTGAGTGTTGACCGTTTTTTCTATGCACTATTCAAATTTACTGAACAAGAAACGATGAAAAGAGGTGATTTTTTAAATATTTAATATCTTTCATAATTTTTAACGTATTTTAATAAATATTTCACACATAAATACATTTTTAATGTATTAATTAAAACTATTAAAAATTTATAAGATATTTTTGCAAATAATGTCAAAATTTGCACGATCATATGTGAGGCGCGATGACGCTATCATCGCTTTTGACTCAAAGATATAGCGCCATTGCTCTCCTCAGCATTCCAATGGTTAATTTATATGGAATTTTTTTTATTTAAACAATAAAGTTTTTTATATTTCGCGGTAAAGAAATCAAAACGGCGATGGAAACTGAATTTGATATTTTTATCTCATAAACAAAATCAAAAAATATTGCTAGAAAGAATTATGAATTTTGCTTTTCTTTATATAAATTTATTTATTGTAAAGAATAAAATTTTAAAATAAAAATATTCTGATTATTAATTTTAATAAAAATTAAACAATAGAAAATATTTTTTAAATGAATGCTGTATCAAAAATATTTTGTAAATTTTAAACTGATTATAAAAATTAAAAATAAA